>PVHP010026902.1:0-24279 GCA_004024765.1 Zapus hudsonius | reverse complement strand
ATAGAATGGTGATGTCAGCAGAGGAAATGTAACCTTGTTGTTTAGGTTTGTTATTTGCAGTTGGATTAAGTTAGGCTTTGAACTGCTTGCTTTTATCTCAGGGGACAGCTGTGGCCTGCCTGGGGGCTGGAGTTTTCAGGATTGCTAAGATTTACAGGGGCCCTCGGACTTTGCCTCAACTTCCTTATCAGAAGGAGACAGTCCCAGAAGCCTGCCAGACTCAGCAAAACCCTACTTCCTCCATGCCCCATTAGCAGGGTACCACAAGTAGATACTCAGAATAGACTCTGAAGGCTGGGGAGTAAACTAGCAGTATATATACACCAGGGACGAGATTTAATCTGAGTGTTGAGGGTCCGAAATACATCAGCAAGATCTTTAAGACTTTGCATAGGTAGATAGTTCAAAGAATTTATGAGAACATTGGAAATTGGAAGTTTTGCAGAATGAGGGACATAATCGTGGGAAATGGTACTAAAAGATACTTCATAATGTGATAAGGAGACTTCCTTTGGAATCCAGAGGTGGGGGAGGGGTAATTAGAGTTTTAACAGCTATGCCTGGTATGCAGATTTTAGGAAGCTACTCATTAGAGTGAGGTAGCACATATTTAACCTCAGAGTCAGAGAGGCTAAGGTTGGAGGATAATAAGTCTGAAGCCAGCTTGGGCTACAGAGCAAGTCTTAGGCTAGCCTGGGCTACATAATGAGATATTGTCTTAAAACCAACCTCTCCTTCCCCCCGAAAAAAAGCAAACACCCGAAAAGAAGCCATTCACAGGGCTAAGGAAAGGCTGGGTTGCAGGGTCTGCTACATAGTGAAGGAAGAGCAGCTGGGAGCTCTTGCAAAGCTTGGGGAAGAGCTAAACACCAGACAGAGAAAACTGGAAATGGAGGGCTCAGCAAGCGATTCAGGTAAAAACAGCTATGACTAGATTCACAGATTACAAATATGCAGCCAATAGGAGAACAGCCAGCTATCCATTAAGACTTGTGGCTATGGAAGCAGAAGCTGGTCATCCTAAGACAAGCAAGGCTTCCAGAAGATACAGGAATGCTGGTTGGGCACAGAGCAGATGAGTTAGGTGAATAAGTGGATTTCATAGGACATCAAGTTCAGATGTTCACAGATAGGACAAGCAGGAGTCTAACGCCTTCTTTAAGGATGAAGTGAATTCAGGGAGGCTCCTGGGGGCTCTCATAGATGAATAGAAACAGAGACCACCTAAGGTTTACTCCAAGCCTTGCCTGAGTCTTCTCCTCCAAGAAAAAGCTTACCATGGCCTGGTGTCTGTTTGGCTAGATAAAAGGAAATTTAGTTGAAATAATAGCATTTAAATTCCTGGAAGGACTTTCACCTGAGGGTTGCCTTCTTGTCTAGGGTGATTTCCTTCCCATCTAGCTCTATTTGAGCCTCACTCGTGAACACTAAGAAATTGTATAAACCATACTTTTGGAGCAAAGTTATGTAAGGAGATGGCATATCTTTGCTGCGATGATCGGAGATTCCTAGGAGGGTTTTCTGAAGGCTTTTGCAGAAAGCAGTTTGGGTGTCCCCGTTTCCTCTTTGTTTTATGCTTTGCAGCTGTGTTGGAAGCCAGCGGAGGAAGTGAGCAAAAGTAGGTCTGGGTTAGAAGGACCCTTGAACTTCTGTCTCCCCAGCATCTGTTTTGCTGTGGAGTGATTGGAGCAGGAGGCTGTCTCACAAATAGCGCTTTGTCAGGGCTCACAGCTTGCCTTTCTGTGAAACATGCCCGTTTGCTTAACGTGGGTTTTGAAAAGCACTGCTCATTGTGGGTGGAAGTGTGCCACTCACTGGCGTGCGCCAATGGGAGTTTTATCTATTCCTTCAAGTGAACGCAGATGTCTGCAGGAAGGAGCCAATGCTGAGAAAGTTTTCTAGGATCCGATAAAATATTAACAAGGCTGTTCTTTTCTAAGAAATAAGAAGCCTGCTGCCAGGCTTTCAGGCTGTAGTGCGGGCTAATATCAGCCACTAAAATAGAGTTCTAACAGATGCTTCCATTCCCATGATTCTACTATCTGAAATTGATTTGGTTGTTTTGTTTGAAGGTTATTCGGGTATGGAAAAATCTTGGGGTATATAAGGTTGAAGTTAGTCAATACTGTCTTTTCTTTCTCTTATTGGTGTGTGTGTTTAGTATGTGTTGTGTGTGCATGGTGTATTCACATGTGTGTGTAGATGCATTCGCAACGCAAGCAGAAGCCAGGAAAAGCTGTCAGGTGCCTCCTCCATCACTCGTCCACATTACTTCCCTGAGACAGAGTCTCTCACTCTACCTGCAGTCCTGGTCATCTTCCTGTCTCACTCAGTGGTAGGGTTACATGTGTAACCAAAGCCAAGTTTTTCCATGGTGCTGGGAATCAAACTCAGGTTTTCATGCTTGATCAGCAAGCGTTCTTGTACACTGAGCCATTTTATAACCTCTTTGTGTGTGTGTGTGTGTGTGTGTGTGTGTGTGTGTGTGTGTGTGTGCCTGCACTGATGTGTGTGTGTGTGTGTGTGTGTGTGTGTGTGTGTGTGTGTGTGTGTGAATGCAGGTACATATGTATGGCACTTGTGTATCATTCTTCAAATGTGCTATCCACCTGTTTTTGAGATGGATGTGTGCATGTGGAGGCCACAGGACAGCATCGAGCATTGTTCCTTAGAAATACTGTCCCTCTTTTTTCTGGAAAGAATGTCTCATAAGCCTGGAGCTCATGGCTGAGTCTAGACTGGCCAGACAGTGATCCCCAAGGATCTGTCTGTCTGTCTCCACCTCTCCAGCACTGAACTACAAGTGCTGTGTCCCAGCATTTATACATGAGTTCTGGGAATGGAACTCAGGTCCTCATGCTTCTGATTCAAAACTTTTAGAGACTGAGCTCCTTTCTCCAGCCTAGGAGTTTATTTTCACGGTCTAAGTTTTCCAACTATCACAGCGTGTTCCTTGTATGTAGGTTGACTTCCTGCAGTGGTTTGTTCAAGTTGGATTAGTCAGACAAGACTTCCACACTTTAGGACTCTAAATGTGATTTTTATCCTGATCCCCTTTGTCTCTGGATTCTTAGCATGAGTCACTGCTTAGCTATGAAATATTGTATATTTGGGTTTTGCATGTAGGTGCATTACTATTTTTTTGTGGTGCTGGGGATTGAACTCAGGCTCTCAAATACACTAGGCAAGAACTCAACTACTGAGCTATACCCCAGTTTATACTTTGTTTTGTTGGCTATAGTTCAGACAAAGCTACATACTTAAGTTTATATTTATTTAAACCATGGCATAGTTTTCCTTGGACAAATTCTTTAGCAGAACCACTCATTTCTTACCAAACACACACACACACACACACACACACACACACACACACACACACACACACACACACACCTGGAGGCAAGTGGCAGTTGATACCAGCGACTTCAGTCTGTGCATCTCCCAATGCCCCTGGCAGTGAGGTATGCACCTACACATCAGCTCCACTCTGCCGACATGTGCACTGGTGGCTCTGACCTCTAAGAGGTCCCATGAAGGAAGGGAAGGGGAAAGAGGGATGAAATGCTGAGAGTATCTGATTCCCATGGAAGGTTTGCTTGTCTGTGGTTGGAGCAGTGTCAGACAAATGGGACTCGCTTCTTTGAAGACATCCCAGCTGCAGAAGGAGCTGCTGACCACAGTGGGGACTTCTGCCAAGGCATTCTGTTGGAGCACTGCCGTGGCCCAGAAATAGCTGTAAAGGAGCAGACATTCTCAGGAGAAAGGAGATCTGAAAGATCAAGGAAGCAATTTAAGATAAAAGGAGCTTTATCTATGATTTTGTCTACATAAACAGTTTGGGTTTGGAGACCCAGTCCACATGGCTGTTCATTTTGTCCAGGCTCTTTTGTTCTAGGTGGGTTAGAAGCTTTTGCTCTTGGCTTAGATGGCATGGAGTCTTAATTGGTGGCTCTGTAGTATATTATTTTAATATTAGTAATACTAAAAAGAAAACTTTTTGCTGAGCTCTACATATTAGGTGAGCTTTCCACTACTGAGTCACATCCCAAGACTTGAAATATATTATTTAAAAAATACAAAAGCTTTAGATAGGCAAGGTGGTGTATGCCAGTAATTCTACACTCAGGTTAAGGAAAGGGAACTGCCACAAATTTGAGGACAATCTTGAGGCCATCTTGGACTATACTGTGAAACATTTAAAAAAAAGAAATAAACAACAAAACTCACAAACTGTAAACAATATAGCTTATGCTTTTTTATAGTGTCACGTACCTATAATCTCAGTTCTCCGGCAGGAGGATCACTGAGTTTGAGGTCAGCTTGGGATACAAAGCAAAACACTTTCTCAAATAAAACCTACAGTTAGTAATTTGGTTACTTTGTCTAGAGAAAGTTATAGTTATAAGAATAATATATAGGCTTTATCCCATAATGGTAAGTCTCTATGAACTTGAGAAGATTCCTTCACATCTCTGTTTTCAATCTACTATGACCCTAAACATGTTGTTACTTTGGTAATGGGGGGTTCTCACTGTCCCCACAGGTCTTCTGAGGTGCTGTCTTTTCTCTCCCTTCCTTCATCAACTGTGGGGAACACTCTCTTCTTTCTATATCCTACTCATGGATATCAAGAGTCTCACCTTCTCTTGCCTATAAATTTCTTTTTTTGTAAATATTGATTTTATTTTATATTAATTATCTTCTTGCCACAGCTTCCCTGGAGACCCTCCTCAGTTGGGTTATGGTATTCACTGTGGGGTCATGAAAACCTCAGTCAGTCCCTGTGGGGTACCAGGGACTGTGCCTCAGGATATTCCTACCCACTCTGTGGATCTTAAAATCTTTCTGTCTCCTCTTCCATAATGTTCCCTGAGCCATAGCAGGCCTTTTGGCAGTCTGATTTAGTGTTGAGTTCTCTATAGCCTCTGGATTTCTGCTTATATAGGTTTTGATTGATCACTGGGTCTGTCACCATCACCCTGGGGCTGGTTGTCAGGCTAGCAGTAAGAGCAGTGTTCATGTCGTCACTTGCCTTGCCATTTCTCCTGGGCCATCTGCCTCTCATTTCTAAGAGGGACTTTCTAGTTGTTCATCTCACCTCTCCTCTCATTCATTTCTCATACTACCTTATGGAAGGTTGAATCAGTATGATATAAGTTTTGGGGGAGGGGTGGTCCTTGTGGGCTGAGACCTCTTGTGAGAACGGAGAAGAACTGGGTTCTGCTCTCAGCTGTGTGGCACAGGGGAAGTATAGTATGGGGACAGCTCTCTGACTTGAAGGCAGTTGTAAATCTCCCTATGTGATAAAATGACACACTTTGTATACACGTTGCACCAGTATAGTGTCCTTGGTTTTGGTTTGATACTATGTTTGAATAACAAGTCAAAGGATTAAAATGCACAAGGGATCCCTGAATATCTTGCATTTTCTGTGAATCTATAATTATTTCCAAGTATAAACTAATAATCCTTCCACAATTTATTAGTAATTATAGTATCTATAAGTGGATTAAAAATAAAAATGATTAGATTTTTATTTTTAAGCCAAATTCTGCTCGCAAATGCTGTTTTTAAAGTGTTATTTTAAAGCACTCGAATATGGAAATTTTGAATAAAAACAGGATGGCATTATAACCAAAAGAAAGTGGTCTATGGATATTAATACCAAAATGGAGTGGAAGAAATAAAAGAGTTATAAGTGGCTTTGGAGGTGTGCTCTTCTGAATATTTGGTGTTGACATTTTAAAATGTCATTAGAGCTAAAATAAGTTAATTAATTAATTAAAAGTACACTTGCCACATTAATGACAGGCTACAATTATGACCTAAACACGTATGCACTTTTGTATGCACACTCTCATAGCACATAATAATAATTTGGTGTAACAACAACTTCATTTTTTTTTCTGGATCTGAATTCTTTTTTTTAAAATATTTTATTTATTCATTTTCAAGCAGAGAGAGAGACAGACAGAGACAGAGCACCAGGGCCACCACCTTGTGGGTCTGGCTTATGTGGGTCCTGGGGAATTGAAACCAGGGCCTTAGGCACTGCAGGCAAGTGCCTTAACCACTGAGCCATCACTCCAGCCCCTCAACTTCATTTGTAAGTAACTTAAAATAGTAATAGTATGTTTTTGAGGCTTACCTCATATATCAGTTACTTCTCATTGCTGGGACAAAATATCTGACCAGGAACAGCTTATGGAATGCAAGGGTTCATTTGGTTGACACTTCATTATGGCAGGGGAAGATGATGGTCATCACATTTTCACATCAGCAAGGAAGAAGTAGAGAGAGTGCAAAATCCAAGTCCTTGACTATAACTCTCCAAATTCCATCTCCAGTGACACACACACCTTCTCCAGAAAAGCTCCACTTCCTAAAGGCTCCAAAACTTCCTGAACACCACCACCAACTGGAGATGTAGTATTCAAACACATGAGTCAAAAAGCAAAAACAAACAAACAAACAATAACCAACAGAAACAAAAACAAAAACACATGAGTCTATTTGGGATATTTTATATTCAAACCATCACACCTCATGATGATGTCAATCACTCTGTTATTCTACACACATGGCTTTTTTCCTCTTTCACTGTTACATTTTTACCTGTTCTGTGTACTGAATTTGCAAAGATCTTGTTGGACCAGTGTATATATTCTTTTGTTTTAGCTTGGTTATTTATTTTCCCAGTTTATCAGTGGGTATGTCTGGATTTTGCAAATCCCCCTATTCATTTCCTATGTTGTTCTCCCACTATCATGAAAGTATGAAGAAAATACACAGCATCATTGAAATGCAGACAGTAGATGGATCCCCTTGGAAAGAAGAATATAGAGTGGGCAGCTGGAATAGGAACTAGAGACCATCTTTATACTCGTAGAATTAACCATTTTGCATGTTAAAATCATCAGTGTATTCTAGTTTGCCATGAAGAAACCCTATTTGAAAATAAATGTACAAAATTTTCCTCTGAGATTTAGTTATCATTTAAATTTATCTTTGTGCTTACATTGTTTGAATGCTAATAGCTGACTGACTTGGGGGTAAAATGTTTACTTTTATTAATACTTTACCTTGAACATAATGATGAACCAGACCATCTTATATTTCATGAGAGATCTGATGAACATTTTTTATAATGGATTTTCTCAATTGTTCTGAGTTTTTCTAAGCAATAATTGTCGTCCCTCTTTGCAGAAAAGAAAATCACATCTCAGGTGGCTTGCCTGATGCCTGGATGTGCACAATGACTTAAGAGCAGAGCATGACCTCAAACTGAGTCTTCCTGTTTCACTTTGCCACACTGCCTTCCTTCCAGCATGGCTTCTCTCCTTATGTTGTTCATGTCCCAGGCTTCCCTTTCCCCAGAGCCCAGAGAGTACATGGGGCCAGCCTGCCTCAACCTGTCTCCTGTGAATATGTCTCTCCTCAGCAAATTTACACGGCTGTTTCTGCAATAGCATGTGGTCCCGTGGCAAATTCCTTGCAGGCTGAATCATTGGCTCAATGTCAGTTGAAGCTGGAGTGATTAGACAGAATCTTAACCAGCATAGGTGCAGTGCCAAGTGCAGCCCACAGGAAACACCCAGCTTTGGAAGGAAGATTGGCAGATCATCAGGACTGAATATTTTGATGCAATTTCACTACTCGAAGGCAGCAAAGACTGCTGAGGAATAGAAATGAAAACCAAGTGCAGATTTTATTCTCTTAATAAAAAGGGGCAATGTTGTTTGGATTCACATCATAGTCTAATTATTGATTTCATCACCACAAATGCAAAACAGAAGGACTGTAGGAAGACAAGAGCCAATGAAAACATGCAAGGAGAGGAGAAAGCAGTTGGCATCCAGTGAAATTGCATTTGTGGGTATGAAGCATAGTTACTTTCAGTGGAGCTTCTCATGGACAGATAAGAAGGAGCCTATAGTCGCTTTGATTTCTAAAGCTACCTTGGATTCCAAGCCAGGACCTATACTGAAGAAGATGAAGATGTAATTGAGACATTCCTGGCTGATGAGAATCATCTAGTGTGGGAGGTGAACTTACGCACACAAGCATAGTGTGAGTGTGTGTGCGTGTGTGTGTGTGTGTGTGTGTGTGTGTGTGTGTGTGTGACAGTCAGGTGTCCATCCTCATCTTCCACCTTGTTTTGAGGCAGGGTTTTTTGCTCTTGCTCACTACTCATTGCTGCATTTGCCAGGTTAGCTGGTCCATGAGGTTTCTGGAAAACTTTTCCTATCTTTGTCTCCCATCTCTCTACAATAAGCCCGCCACGCTATCCAGCATTTTCGTGGATTTGGGGATACAAACTCAGGTACTTTGGCTTGAGTCACACTTTATCCACTGAGCCATCTCTCTAACCCCTAACCCACACACATGTTTTAAAAGTAATTTCTTTCCTCTACAAATTTATACATTAAAATTAAACTATAGTGAAGAGTTTTGCTTTCTGGAGACTTTGGAGTGTCTGCTGTCTTAATCATCCTGGGGCAGAGTGTTATCTATTACATAGCATGAACCTTTGATATACTGAGAAGTTAAACAAAGGCAATCTAAGAACTGTAAAGATAGCCAGAAAGAAATTTCATCAGGGAATGAGTTTTAATTTTTTTTAAACTTTAGCTTTTTGAAAAGGCAATGGGAAAAGAAGGAAGAGCTGGCGAGGGACTGTGATGAACAGTTTGTGACACTAATCACTGATCTGGCCTCCACCCAGACTCCTTCTCTTAGCTGTTTCTAAAACTTTGTTCTCACATGGGCTTGATTTTTCCCATATCAAACCTAAGACGTTAAGCTTTTCAATTTCATATTTTAATTTAAATTCTCTTTCTTTATAAACAATTTATATTATGTATATAAAAACCAATAACACTTGTTATTATAAGTGCAAAAAGAAATATAATACAGTGTCTTAAAAGTCTATGAGGATAACATTTTGTTTGCTTATTGTTCTAGGCATGAAGCTTTATTATTTTCTTATTTCCAGAATGTGATGTTAACAATCATAGACGTTTTAAAGTTGTATCATGTAAAATTGATGCTATTTGATGTAGTCATCTAGTTTTAAAAGCACTGGAAATTGAACAATACCCTTACTATGTGACTGAATACTGTCATTGCTGTTTGATTTATTTGGTTACAGCAAAAAAAAAGAGGTGAAACAAACTGACCACTATAAGGTCATTTGCAAAGGGCATTACTTAGCTGAACACACTCCACCCTCTACCCCTCTGCGGTCACAATTTGCAACTCTAAGGTAGAGAGTCACAGCAGGAAGTTTAATTGGCTCATAGCATGTTTTGATTCCCTGAATGGGTATGACCAGACTCTGAAGAACAGTAAATATTAATGTACACAATGAGAAATAGATATTGCTCCAAAGGAAACTGGAGCTCTAGTCTTCTAAGAAATGGACTGGAGGATGTATAATTAGAATATGAGGTTTGGTGCATGTATATGGCGCCCTGAATGCGAACCACAAATGGCTTTCTGTCATCTCGGTTACTGTCCTGGGAAGTGGTGAGCCTATATCACAAGATTCTTGAAAGAAACAGTGGTCTCTTGAGGCCACGTCGACCTTTTTAAATTCAATGAATGTTTATCTTAAGTTTTACTTTTCACTGTAATATTGATTAATGAGGTGCCTTGGAGACCTGGCTAGGGTCTGTACAACTAACACCTAAAAAATGCTTGGAGAGAAAGTTGAAGAAATGTTCTAGGTCAACGTAACCAGATGGGAGATGCTCTAGGTCAATGTCACCAGATGGGAGATGTTCTAGGTCAATGTCACCAGATAAGAGATGTTCTAGGTCAGTGTTACCGAATAAGAGATGTTCTAGGTTAATGTCACCGGTTGGGCGATGTTGTAGGGACATGCATGTGGTCAGATGGAGCCCATGAGGCAGAGTGTCCGTGATGACCTTGGTTGGCACCAGAGGACAAAAGCGCCTAGGCACTAGTCATCAATGGAAAGATTCTTTAAATAATCCCGAGGAGATGGAAAGTCTCTGGGTAGAGCGATGGGATAAAAGTGATGTGTTCATTTGTTCTCTAAATATTGTGCCAGAGGAAAATCCTTCATTAAGAATTGTGAGTGCCATTAGACAAGCCTTGCAGTGTACATAAAAGATAGGGGAAAGGTTAGGGTTATTGGAGAAAAAGACCCTCTGTGGCTAATTAAGAAGCCAATTACTAAGAGAAGCCCCCTGGGGTCATCTGTGACAATGGGGACAAAAGTGGCTGAGGAGTTGAGCAATTTTCAACAGATTTTTTTCAGTCAAAGTCAACCATAAGACTCTTTGAGGTGTAGGGTCTGATGGATACCCTCCTTACTCTTACTGTACTCTTACTGTAGGGGAACATTCACAAAACTTCATATTTTAAATTTATATCACTAAATTTTAATTATATTGGCTTTCTAAGTATTTTAAAATATTGTCATTCAGAAGACTGCCCACAATCTGTGTCAGGATAGTGGGCTCCATTGAATGGAAGGGAGATGGTAATGACTGTGAAAAGGTACAGGTAGACAGTGTCTGTGGTAAGCTGGGATATTCTTACTCTTCATCAGAGTGGTAGATACTGAGATGTTTACTCTGGGATGAGTTATCGACTCTTTATTATGTTTGTGGAAACTTTGCTGATGATAAATGACACATATCTGCCTGGTGCGGGCAGTTGAGGACATGCAACGTATGTGACTGTGTTACTCAGAAATAGAAATTACTTGAAAAATATTCCTTTTAAATAGGGCTGATTTGTAGAGAAAAAAGTGAAAACAGTTTGGGAAAATAATTAATAGTGCAAAATTTCTGAGAATATGGATGACTGAGAATTTAGTTAGGATTGGCCTTCAACTAATTGAAAGGAGAAGAACTTGTAGGTTTTCAGAAAGGAAGTCAAGAATGTTCCTCTCTGGGTTATGGCTGAATTGTTATTCCCCCTCTGCAAATTCATGTTGAAATCAAGCCCTCAGGACCACAAGTTTGCACTGTATTTGGAGATAGACTGTGTAGGAGGATGAGCTCTAATTACTTATGGTTAATATCCTTATAAGAAGATGAGATTAGGACACAAATTCTAAGAAAACTGAAGAGCTGAAGATCATGAGAAGACCATCTTCTAGCCATGAGAACATGTGAGAAGAAGACAGACATCTACAAGCCAAGACAAATGATATCTGAAAAAAAAACAACCACCTTGCTCACATCTTTTTCTCAGTCTTAGACCTCCTGAACCGTGAGAAAATAGTGGTCTCTTACGTAAACTACCTAGTTGATGGTCTATCTAAATTAAAATTCTACTAAACTAATATAGATGGATGTCTATTTTCTCTGAACTAGAAATGGGGTACTTATTGGAAGCATATAAAATGATTTGTAATTCAAGAAATGAAGGGAGGTTTGAAATGTGAATTTCAGTGAGTAGAAGACCAGACAGACCTGAAATCCACAGGAAAATTGCTCCTCCTTGTTGTGGGCTCGGTCAGTTTGCAGAATTGAACACACAGTGAGTCTTTAGAAGAACTTCTATTCTTAACTCAGACATAGTTTGACTTCTTTCACAAGCTCACTAGGGCTAACTTCAGATCTCAAAATGGACGTAGATTATGTATTGTGTCACTGTGGTTAAAATAGTATCCACAAATCTCAGAGCAGTTCACATAGATGAAGGCATAGTAAGAGCTGATTGGGCGAAGAGGCTAAATAAACACTGCAGCCTTTGCCAATTCTCACAGAAATCATGACAATGAAATGTTCTTCTCCAGGTACATTATGGATAGATAAGGCCAGAGGAAATATCCTCATATCTGATTTAGTTATCTAAGTCATGGGTTTCAAAAACAAGTCGATAAAAATATGAGAGTGTCATCCAAAGTGAAAATTAGTGAGGAAATGCAAATTAATCAACATGAATTAATTTCTCTGTTTTTTTGAAAATGGCTTAAATTTCCATAGATAAGACTCTCAATAGAGTTACTTGTGTGTATATAGCCACTTAATATTGTGGGTTTTTTATTTGTTTGTTTGCTTGTTTTTTCAAGGTAGGGTCTCACTCTAGCCCAGGCTGACCTAGAATTCACTATGTAGTCTCAGGATGGCCTTGAATTTATGGTGATCCTCCTGCCTCTGCCTCCAAAGTATTTGAACCTAGTTTCATTGTTTCTTTAACATTAATTAAAGTTGCTTTGTCAAAATTAAGCGACACCAGCTTAAATTATTAGGTATGAATTAGAAAAGTGAAATTTTATGATCTCTGAAAAAAATAAATAAGAATGAGCAAAATTTTGAAATATCATTAAGATTGAAACTTAGTTATTAATATATATTTTGTTTGTTTTTAGAATAGCTTTATTTATTTATTAGCAAGCTGAGAGAGAGAGAGAGAGAGATAAAAGACAGACAGAGAGAATGGGCACTCAGGGCCTCTGGCCGCTAAAAAGTCCAGTTGCATGAGCCACTCTGTGCCTTTGGCTTTACATGGGTTCTGGGGAATCAGTGTGGGTCATAAGGTTTTGCAGGCAAGTGTCTTAACACTTAGCAATTTCTCCAGCCCCATGTGTTTATGTTTTTATAGGCAGTTGTATATCTTCTTTGTGATTATCAGGAGAAATTTAGGTTAAAATAGGTAATCAGAGGCTATTCACAAATATATAACCATTATTCTTGTTCTTATTAGCTGTTCCTGAGCTACTTGACAGACTCAGGAATAAAAGTGGCATTGGATAAATTTAAACACAAGTTTACCTTCAGGAAGGTTTGTGGCAAAGATTTGTAAACCTATGAGAAAGGGCGATGGTACCAATGAAACATTTAAGGTCAATAATTAAGATGAAAGATTTTAATCAATGTCTATGTACTAATTAATATAATTAGTGGTCTACTACATAGTTAAATGTTTTACATCCTCAATGAGATCATTGAGCACATTTGTTAATTTGATTTACTTTACTTAACCACAGCAATATATAAACATATTTACTCTCTCCATATATACTTTAGGTGTTTATTTTAAGAATTTTAGTGCTTTTTATTTAATCATAGGCAAATATGTATTTTGGTACATGTGTAGTTTTTAAAAATCTACCATCCAAAATCTAAATATGTATATATAGTATAATTATACCTATTAATATTTGCACAAAATTACTATATATATGTGTGTATGTATGTGTGTATACCACCTACTACTGCTTTCACTACTAGTAGGTATCCAAGTTATTTTCAGTTTATTGCTACTACAAAGACTATTGCAACATAGTTTCTTTGATATATACCCTTACATACAATTTCTTTTAACCTTGGATGCACGTATAGTTAGTCTTCTTATTCTCTAAGGCATTTTTAGCAATTCATGATGTTAAGTATGAGAGGCCTCTGTCCTTTGCCATTGACACAAGATGGTTCCAATCTTTTTTTGATTTTGTTAACTTGATGAGGAAAAATAGCACCTTATTTTTAAAGCATAGAATAAGAAGGGTATTGTCTGGTAATATTGGCTTTATAGTAGAGAAAGGTTTGGGATCTGTTAAGTGTCCATTAAAAATTATTTGCTAAATAAAATCTCAGTGCATGTAATAAGACAAACCAACTCATTATTAGATTATCAGCAGCTTTCATGGTCTAGCCCTCAACCCCATCAGAATCTCCACTTTATGGAGAAGAACTCATAGATCCACAGAGTCATTGATTTTTTTTAATTTACAGATAATAAGTTGCTGGGAAGGAAATTCAATTCTGTGTTGTTTCCATCAACTCCCCATAAACACAAGGCCTGGTAAATGGGAATCTTAACCGTTACCATCTGTACCTAAGCATCTGATAAAACCATTCATGTGTGTAGATAGGCAGATAATAGATGATTGATAGATCGATAGATGATAGATAGATTGACAGATGATAGATAAATGAGACTGACCTACATTATAGATCGGCTTTGCTCCAACTACTGACTTAAATATTAATCACATCTAAAAAACATTCCTTTATAGCAATATAGACTGATTAAACTGGTCATTATAGTCTAGCCAACTGACACATATATTCAACAATCATTCTAAGTGCATTCCTATGGGCTTTTAGTTCATTTATTTTTTGATGGTGTAGAGCAGATTCTTCCAGATTATATTTCCAGTTCATCTGCGGAATCATGAATGCATCATGATTTATTTATCCATTTGCTCCTGCAGAATATTTTTGCTATTCCTTCTTCCCTGTTATAATGTTGCTATGAATATTTTAGATGATGATTCCTACCGTTTATGTGCAAGAATTTCTTCAGAGAATATTCTTAGGAATACTACATCCATCAATCCCTGGGACATGGGCTATGCATGCACTTTACTTATAAAATAATACCAGGTTGTCATGCAAAGGGAGAAGTGTTTCCCTCTCTGGCCAGCAGTGCGTGGCATCTATGTCTTCTTGGGCTCCACTTTGGTTCTTTTGTTGTAAGTAGGCAGACATTAGGCAGAGAGGTCACTGAAGGATGGATCTACCCCCTGTTTCCCTTGGAACATCAGATAGGGAAGAGGCACTTCATCCTGACTGGAGGAATAGAGTCCTCTGGTCCAAGCTGAGTCTGTCCATCATTCACCTGGTCAAGAGACCATCTCTTCTACAGACATGCTGAAGCCCTGGGAGGAAAAGCCATCGCCTTAGTGAGAAAACTCAGTTGAAACCATCAGGGCAGCTGCTCAGATTGTCACAGAGGAGCCTTTCCACTTTTCTGAGTTCTAACTCAAAAATTGTAATTCTCCTCCTTTCTCTCTCTTCCTTAAATGTAGGCAAAACAATACTTGCCCAAACACTGAGACTTTCACTTTTATATTCTTAGCCTCAATCACCTGATTTAATGTCCGTTTTTGTGTGTGTGTGGGAAATCCCTCGCCCACTCTTGGGAGTCTTTTTCTATATTTTCCTTTATAAAATCAGTACTGGTACCCTGCTCATCTCTCTGTCCGTCTTCCTTAATTTCTGCATGGACTTCCGCTCAGTCTCTAGAAGCACTGACTCACAGTGGCCCTTGTGGCCTTAGACTTGTCTGGCACCTTAATCGCTCCAGTCAAGCTCACCTGGAACAAGAAAGGCCCAATGGTTCTCAAACTTGGTAACACTTTCACAACTTCTAATTTCTGCAAATGCTAGGATTTCTGGATTTCCTCGTGAAATCTGCTAAATATTAGCTGCTTGATCATTGTGCAAAGTCATAAGGGCTCTGACAGCCCTAAACTGCCTATCTTAAAACTCCTATCTCACATTTGTTCAGAGAGAGATGTTCAAAGACAAATCACATTCAAATCAATTACCATGCTCCAACGCATGGTCCATGTTTCAGTGAACCTGGTTTAAGTTGTTCACTGGGTCAAAGTGCCAGAGCAGGTCCAGCCATTGAGGGGTGGGGTTCTCAATGTGAAGTCTGATCAGCATGGCTGTTTTGTACAAAAGTAGCTGAGTAGGGTAGAATTACAATTTGCCCGAGGCAGTAGGCTGATTATAGCTAAGTTGGCATGGAAAATAAATGGCTTTTATAAAATCCCTTGAAATATTACATTACAGTTGGCTTCTTATTATTTAACAGTTTTTATTAGAGGGCTGTGAATTTATAGGAAAGGAGTCCATTGGTTGGATGTGACCAGAGCATGTGAGAGCTTTGCCCTACCAAGCATCAGTCTTTTTGTTTGTTTTTGTTTTTTCGAGGTAGGGTCTCACTCTAGCCCAGGCTGACCTGGAATTCATTATGTAGTCTCAGGGTGGCCTTGAACTCATGGTGATTCTCCTACCTCTGCCTCCCAAGTGCTGGGATTAAAGGCATGCGCCACCACGCCAGCTTCAGTTTTAAGAAGCTTTTTTTGAAGGCCTACTCACTGTTGGTAGAAATGTAAATTAGTCTAGCTCTATGGGATCAGTATGGAGTTTCCTCCATAAAACTGAAAACAGAGTGATCATAAGATCCAGCTATACCACTTCTGGGTGCATGCCCAAGGGAATCTAAGGCAGCATAGAAATGCCTGCTCTCCCAGGTAGCTGGTGGCACCATTCACAATAGGCAACCCATGGAACCAGCTGATAAAGTCAATGTGGCATGTGTTATACAACAGAGTTTTCTTCAGCAAAAAAAGAATTTTTTTATTTGAGAAAAACGATGCTATAGGCAATCACAATGTAAAAAAAAAGACTCAGAAAGACAAACATCCCATGTTGTCTATATTCATATTCATATTTTTCTATTTTCTGTATCCACGCTCTGAATGTTGACTAAAACAAAAGGCCTGAAAACAGAAGGGCTGGGTCTGGGGACCAGTAGAAGGGGCTTTGAGGATGATACAGGGCAATAGGGAGTGATTGTGATCAAAACACATGATATACCTATATTAAAAAGCCATACTGAAACTTATTTTTATAATGAAGATATGTGAATAACAAGCATATCCACATGTGTATCAGATATTAAAAATATGAAAGTGGCAGGGGGTTTACTTGGGAGAGGAGAAATATAGAAAGAAGTAGGGACAAGGGAGTGTGATGAGGGATGAATATAGATGAAGTATATTACACACACATGTGAAAAGCACATAATGAAACACAGTATTTTGTATAATTCCACACTAATAAACATGTGCTTTCATGGGTGAACAGGTAACTGCTACTATGGAATCTATGTCTCCTTGTCTTGGACTAATTTCACTTAACATCATGTCCTCGAATGCCCTTCTTTCTGTTGCAAATGGCAGGAATACATCCTTCACAGAACAGCAATGCTCCATTGGGGACATATACCACATTTTCTGTATTCATTTATCTGCGGATGGACGGGCACTGTGGTGGTTTGAATGTATGACCCCATGGACACGGGTGTGTTTGATTAAAGTTGAGCTTGGCCTGAGGGATTTTTGAGGAAGCTTGCAAGTTGAGTCTTCATCAGCCAGCCAGAGGGTGCATCAGTAGGGTGGGGGTGGGGGACAGATCTTAAGTCCAGCCCTAAACTGTGTTGAGAGCAGTTTGAGCTTTGGCTGTTGGTGCTTGCTGGCTATTTGTTGGTGGTGTTTTCTGCTATGACTCAATGGAAGTGAGCCAGCGTCTTCTGCCATGATGGAGATTCCCTTGAATCTGTAAGCCTGAAATAAACCCTTTCCTCCCTGTGCTGCCTCTGGTCAGATGTTTGTCCATCCACGTGAAGGTAACTATAATAGGCATCTAGCTAATTCCATACCTTAGTTATTGGTAATGGTACTGCAATAAACACGAGAATGTAAGCATCTCATTGCTATGCTTCCATTTCCTCTGGATACATATCTACTTGCCTCACTTCCAAATGAATCGCCAATCTGTTCCTTCTTTTATTTGTGCCAATGGAATGTGATATGTATGAAATGGTTTCTATAAGAGTAGTAACTATGCATGTGGCCATCAAGATCCTGGTGGACAGCTAGTGAGAGGAACATACTCCTGTCTCAAACCAAGTTCTATTGAAGATGGAGCTGGGTGCTATACTTTTTCTCTAATGAGCCAGGGAGTAAACATTTGAGGCTCTGTGGGTCAGTATCTGTTGCAGCTACTTATTGAGAGCAACCACAGGTCACGTCTAAACAAATGGATGTGGCTTTGTGTCAGTGAAACTTGACTTAAGAAAAACATTTTAGATTTCAGTGAGATCACAGGTTGCAATTTTCCAATGCAGTTAGTGTCACTAAGGAAAATACATCAAGTATCAAACAGAGCATAGAAACCTCTGTTGTCACACCCCATCTCTTCTTGCCAAATGACTCCGGTATTGCTCAAATCTAAAATATCTTTGCCACCTTCCTAGTTATCATTTATTCCTAGGCTCTAACACTGGGCTTCCTGGCCAGCCTTTAGCACTGCATTTAGAAAGGTTGATGCATTCTTTCTAAGGACATGATGCACTTCACAGGACTGTTTGTGGGAAAGTTTTGATTGAGTCTGTTTACTTATTGATTGTAAGAGTTCTTCCAGCAGGTGGGAGAACCGTCTGCCGAGCTAGACGAGGCGAGTTAAGGCAGCAGCTTTGGCAGGTGTTTAAAGCTTTTAAACCCAGGTCCATGGGGAGTGGGTGAGCCTTTCCCTTTGCACCTGTGGCCTGCTGGCAGCAACTTTCCTCCCACTGCCTGCCATGAGCCGGCTCCAGAAGGCTAAGTGCACGTGTTGTGAAATACCCTGGCTCTTCTCTCCCTGCCTCGCAGGAAATCAGTTGTGCACAGTGTGCAATATGGAGTGTGACCTGAGCCAGCAAATCCTGGTTATGGCTAATACCCATGAGGAATGCTGCGTGTCCCCGTCAACCAGTAGCCACAGTCAACAGGACCATGACCCATGTGACTGGGGTGTGGCTTGGGAGGGAAGCCATGTTCCCTTTTATTGCTCATGAAGCAGTCATCTTTTTTTCTAGCTCAAATCAGCACTGTAATGTAGATCACCATTCTTTCTGTTTCCTGTGACTCCTCAATCCATTTCTGAATGGATTCTGTGAGTCTTCTCACTCTGATCTGTTCTTCACAGCATAGCCAGTGTGACCTTCTGAAAAGACATTTCTGTTCATGCCATGCAAGGCAAAATTTCGGTTTTCTTTTCTCCTTGCTCCTGTGAAACAGTCAAAAGCATTGTCCTGACATTCTTTCAAGATTATGCCCGGTCAGGCCCCAGCTCACCTCTGCTGTCTCATGGGGGGGGGGAACATCATTTAATTCCCTGACTGTTCTTCATGCCACCTCCTAAAGAGCCTTCAGACATGCTGATTATTCTTCTTGGTAGTCTCTTCCCCCTCATCCTCACCAAACTCCTTATAGTAGCTACCTCTATGTGTGAATATTTCCTCCTCAGTGGAAGTGTGCATAGACAGAACCATTTGCAAAGGCTATGAGAGGGATGCATCCATTATCAGATCCATTAGTAAGAGAGATAAGTAACTCTTAAGACTACTCTGAGATTGCTTTCCTATGATTAGTCAATTTACAAGAGTCTCTATGGAATATAGATACAGCATAAGTAATTCTCATCACATGTACATAGTAAAGAGGGATGTATACAGCTATATATTTTAAAAATGGGACAGATATTCTGTTTTTAGCTTTATTTTCATAAAGTTATGAGTAGCAGAATATTTCATAATTTATTCTGTCCCAGGTCATATTCTCTAAGGGACTCAACTTGTTCTAAAAATTACTAAAATCTGTTCCTTATTAAATTTAGTCACTGTTGATTTTAGCAATAGTCTAAAAACAAAAAAAACCCAGAAATTCAATTATTTTAATTATCAAGATACATATACCTACTCTTATGAAATGGCATTTGCAGAGTCCTAAAACATTAGTATTGCCAACAGTAGTAACTTAAAAGAATAGAAATTGTAAAAAATTTCCCTGATGAATTAGACTGAAAGAAATCTACTTTTATACAACACACGCAAACACACACACATATATGCGAATCAAAGGTAAATTTATGTAGATTATTATTTGCCCCCCCCCACAGCTTAATTTTCTTATACAAGAAAAAATATGTTGCATGAGCTTCCCTGATCCCTACCTATGGGGTTCAAGTTTTTCTTCATCAATTCCTTAAGTTCTCTTATTAAAGCTTGCTGACTGTAGGCACCATCATTGTTTCCTTCTTCTTGTACAAAGTCACAGACACTATTACTCAGATTATAATAGTCTAATGCATGTCGATTTCTTTTTTTCCTTCAAATGGATGTTACAAGGTTCCTAAGGGAAGCTGTATTGGATGAACTCAGCCCTCTTTCTCATGCATAGTTGAAATTATGATAACGAAATTCACTTATTGTTATCATAACTAGCAATTTAGTCAATAGAAATGACCAGACAGGGCTGGGGTGATGGCTCAGTCAGTAATGTGCTTTCCGTGGACGGGTCGGAGATTGGATCCCTAGCACCCATGTAAATGCAGGTGTGGTGGTGAGCACTCTGGAGGTGGAGACAGGGATCTCCGGGGCAAGCTGGCTATCTAGACTAGCTGACTAGGTGATCTCTAGGCTCAGGGAGAGAACTTGACTCAATAAATCTCAATAAATAAGGTGACTGACCCCTGGCCTCCACACTCATCCACACACATACATGTACACTGCCTCACAGATGGACCCACACACCTATGAACATGCATGCACACATACACATGCAAAACATTGTCAAAGGCATTAGAAGAGTCTTAAGCATGTTGAGGTTTTTGTAACTCCAAAATGTATGGGACAGTAATGTATTTATAAAATTCATGATGGCGTTGACTTTTAAAACTGTGACCATACAAATTGCCAAACGCTACAAGATTATAAAGAGAGGATTAAATTGAGGTTTGATAAGGAATAGTAATGTTTCAGTTACTCGTTCATTCAATCTGACTTTTCAAGAACCAAAATGTCTCGATGATCAAATGCACAAACTTTATTCTCAATCACTTGGGAGAATGCACCACATCATATTAAGTTATAACCTTCCATTTTCACTGTGCCATCAGGAAGAATGAGAAGAGTCCTGGTCACTTTGTCACCAGGCTTAGTTTCAACTCATGGCTTTTACTTCTGTTTCCGTTTCCCTCTAAAAGCCCTTTCACCGCATTTTCCATTTTGCATAATAGGAATATACCAGCCTTAGGGTGTGAGTCATGGATTAAAGGAGCAAATTGATGAAAGCATTCTTTATAAATTACAAATCATGAGAAAGTTAGCATATGGGCGGCTCAAAAGAAGCAGAAATGCTCTCCCATTTTACAGAGCTCATCCAAGTTAAACATCAAAATAGATGAGCAAACATTGAGCTTTGCTAATCTAACACTTCCAACACCATGGGCGAGTCTTTCAAGGGCCAAGTCTTGGTCGCCTGTTCAGTTACAGCTGCATCACTGTGGCTTGAATCACAAGTCATTCTGCAAATATCTCATGGAGAGATTGAGAAAGAGAAGCGAGTGAAGAAAAGTTGCACTGTTGTAACCGGACCCTCTTTTCCTAGTGGATGTGTAGTGTGCATCACAGCACATACCTGCCAGGGTCATTCCCCTTCTTGTCCCACACAGTCCCTTATGATCTGACTTTGCTGATGCTCTGTAATTTATGTATTTGCTTTTGACTTAATATATGTCATTTAGACCTAATGTGTATAACAATAGTAAAATGTAAATGTTACTTTTTAAATTAATTTATTTACTGTTAATTAAAAACACTGTATGAACAAGTTTTGGGTTGGTACTCCCATTTCCCTCCTCTCTGCCCCTAATCCACTGAGGGCCCTCCTCAGTGGGATTGCTGGAATGCGCCATCAGATTGAGGCTATGAACTGCACAAGCAGTAGTCAGACTGTTGTTGTTGTTGTTGTTTAGGGGGGCACTGTCTCTGGATATTTATCCCACCATGGCTCTTACATTCTATCTGCCTCCTCTTCCACAGAATTCCCTGAGCCCATGGTGGGTGAGTTTGAAGTCTTCTTTACTACTTTTTTGAAATAAGTTTTTCTATATAATCCATGAACTTGAACTCACCATGCTTCTGCTTCAACCCCTGGAGTTGTGAGGTTTACAGGGATGTACCCCCAGAAAAGTCAAGATGGCTCCAGGAAGAATGTAATAGAAGAGAAGCTCATCATTCATGAGATGAAGCTTCTTTCCTTCCTGGTGAGAAGATCCCTGTAACTTCCCCGCCTTGCTGGACATCTATTTAGAGTAAATGGTTTACTCTAAGAAGTTAGGAACTCAACATAGAAGTTAAGAGGAAATTCACACCACATTGCTCTCTAAGTACTTAGGTCAATCCAGAATGCTGCTCTCAGCTCTTGTCACAGAAGCTTCTGTCCGAGAACAATGACTGCCAAAGAGACTGAATGAGACATCACTATTACACCCCCATAACCCAGGCCTCAAGCAATTGGAGGGGATTATGATCAAAAGGCATAAAGTATAAAAATCATCATTTAAAAGTTTTTCAAAGAGAGAGGAGCGGTAAGTGGGGCTAGTTTGTATGTTCCACATTAGAACTGGATTGTTCTTGCCTTCTCCTTTCCCATCTAGTATACTTTAATATATATTTGATAGTTAACAAATGTTTTCAACTAATTTATATTTTTCTTAAAGTTCACTTATTTTCAGAATTCTTCCCTGAAAAAAATCCAGTTGGAACTAATATGAGGATCATTGAACACTTAAAAGAATATATTCCTGAGCTGGAGAGATGGCTCAGCAGTTAAGGCACTTGCCTACAAAGCAGAAGGATCTGAGTTCAATTCCCCAGTAACCACATAAAGCCAGCTGCACAAGGTGATGTGTGTGTCTTGAGTCTGTTTGCAGTGGCTTGAGGCCCTGGTGTACCCATTCTCTCTCTCTCTTTCTCTCTCTCTCTCTCTCTCTCTCTCTCTCTCTCTCTCTCTCTCCCTTTGCTTCTTTCTCACACTCTATCTCAAATAAATAAAATATTAAAAAAGAATATATTCCTCAGTAACTCATTAAAGTAATGTTAAAATATTCCAAGTACCAAATATATTCCTAAACATTGAGCATAGTGAAGAACAAAGAGACAAAAATCTCAGTCACTTTCATGAGGGATATTGAATTCTAGCAGAGCGAGACATGCATTATGCTGGCAAATGATTAGCATGGGACCCTGCAGAGCCAGGAGGAGGGGAAGTGCTCCAAAACACTTGAAACCCAAAGTATGCCAATGAAAGTCTGCGAGAAACTTTTGGAGGGAAAGTTTCCAGCAGAAAGCCTCACAGGCACAGATGTCCCACGGTGGCTGACGCTGAGGTCTCTGGTTTGCCTGTGTCCCCCAGGGGTTCATGCGCTTGCAGGTCAGTCTTGAGTGTGATGGGTTGAAGTGTGACGCCCCTGAGAGGTGTGGTCTAGTGGAAGGCAGTCTGATCAGTAGAGAACCACCTCAGAGAGAGTGGATGCTAATCTCAAGGACCGTGTTAGTGTTCAGGAACATGGGTGAGGCCATGTGCTTGGCCTTTTCTGCATGTGGCCATTTCATTTTCACTTCATCACATGACCAGAGACCTTCATCAGAGCTGGGCTGGTACCAGGACCATGCGGGTGGATTTTAGACCTGTGAGCTAAATAAACCTTTTTTCTTTTGTAAGGCATCCCACTTTGGTGTCTGGGATAGCAACAGAGGATTGATAATACCCAGGGATTTGAGAAGAGGAAAAGCCAGTGAAGAGATACAGGAAGTAAACAGGCCTGGAGAGATGATCAGAGGTTAAAGGCACTTGCTTGCAAAGCCTGACAGTCTGGCTTCCATTCCCTAGTACCCAGGAAAAGCCTGATGCACCAAGTGGCACATTCTTCTGGAGTTCCTGTACAGTGGTAAGAGGCCTTGGCTCATCCATTCTCTCTCTCTCTCTCTCTCTCTCTCTCTCTCTCTCTCTCTCTCTCTCTTTCTCAGCAAATAAATAAATACAATTTAAGAACAGAAGTAATGAGGAACTGGGTCAAGTCAGACCTCTGGGGCAGCTCTGAGGATGTTTATTTTACTGAGTGAGATGGAAAGGGTGGAACCTTTTAAAATAAAGGTTGCCATAGTTTCATTCAATTTTCATGCTATTATTGTTGAAGCTCATTGGTTTAAAGAAGTCACATGGAAGCTAAAGACCAGAGATGGGCCATAAGAATTCCAGAGGGAGGTGACGGTGACTCAGTGAAAGTCATGAGAAGAATATTCTGGATATAGTTCCCATTAGCTGAATGTAGGAATAAAGAAAATAAAGAGATCAAGGGTAAGGGCAGAGCTTTGGACCCAAGCAACTGTATTTTCCACTGAATAATGTTATCTTGCATGACAGTATATGTACAAAGTCAATAGAAATCTGTAGCCAAAATATTAAAATTACAGTTAAATATAACATATTGTCAGGTGAAAGTCAACCCACAACTCACTCACCAAAAACAGAAACTAAAACTTTAAAAATACGATGATAGCGGATGTCCGGGCCGGCGGGGCCGGGGCGGCGGAAGGCCGGAGCTGCCATGAGGGACCGGATGTGGAGACCCAGAAGTCCGAGCTCGGGGCCTTGATGAGCACCACGCTCCAGCGAGGGGCGCAGTGGTATATTATTGACAGCCGGTGGTTCAAGCAGTGGAAGAAGTATGTGGGCTTTGATAGCTGGGATATGTACAACGTGGGTGAACATAACCTGTTTCCTGGACCCATAGACAACTCTGGACTCTTTTCAGATCCTGAGAGTCAGACTTTGAAAGAACACTTGATTGATGAGCTGGATTATGTGTTGGTCCCAACAGAGGCCTGGAA
>PVHP010026901.1:0-24261 GCA_004024765.1 Zapus hudsonius | reverse complement strand
ATGGCATATTTTTACAAAATTGCTGGAAAAAACTGGTACCTACACAGAAGAATGAATTTAAGCCTTTATCACTCACAACGCACAAAAGCCAACTCCAAGTGGATCAAAGATCTCAACTGAAGGCCTGAAATGACTAGAGAGAAAACAGGGCAAACGCTTCAAGACATGAGCTTTAAGAAAGACTTTCTGAGTAGGATCCTCGTTGCCCAAGGAACAAGGAAAATAATCAACAAACGGGACTTCGTGAAACTTCAAAGCTGTTGTTCATCAGAAGAATCCATCGTCCACGTCAAGAGACAGTCTACACAATGAAAGCAAACCCTTGCCAGCTGATATATGTCTAAGATCTAGAATACACAAACAACACAAAAAGAATATACAAAACTTCAAAAGACTAAGCAATAAAAGCATCAAACAATACAATGAAAATGAGCTATGGAACTGAACAGTGCTGTTAAAAGAAGAAATATAAATGATCAATAATTGTGTAGAAATTTTCAACATCTCTAGCCATCAGAAAATACACATTAAAACTACATTGAGATTCCATCTCACCCTGGTCAAATTGGCTATCATCAAAAAATCAAATGATATCAAATGCTGGCCGGAGTTTGGGGAAAGAGGAACCCTTATTCACTGTTGGTGGGAATGCAGATTGGTACAGGCCTTATGAAAATCAGTGGAGATTTCTCAAAAAGCTAAAAATAGTTCTACCATGTATCTTAAGGACTACAGGAGGAGATACTTGCTCATTCATATTCACAAAGGCCGGGAAATAGATGCCCATCAGCTGATGAATGCACAGTGAAGATGTGATACTTATACACAGTGGAGCTTATTCAGCTCTGAGAAATAAAATTATGATATTCTCAGGAAAGTGTCTGGATCTGGAAAATAGTCCAGGAAATAGGGTAAGAAACTCAGGCCCAGGAAGACGAACACTACATGTTTTCTCTCAGATAGATCAGGGGAAGGAAGATGATCAGACCCCATTGCTGAAGAGACCACAGGTGTTGGTTGGAGGACACTGACTAGTCACAGTGAAACAGCTGGCCGCCTCCTCCCTGCTGGAGAACTGTCCTAGTGTGGGAAAGTGCTGCACAGGCTCCTGGGGAGGCAAGAAGCCTGCAATCTGACCCAATGGCTGATCCACCCAGCTTGCTACACAACCACACAGCCGGGCAAGATGTACCTATTGGTGCAATACTGGCCTACTATTATGTGAGCACTTAACTGCTCTTTCAATAGGCTTGGAGGTCCATCCCAAAGGAGGGAATACATGTCTGGTACTTAAAACCAGGTCAAAAGCCTGTGGCTGAACTTAATAGGCAAGTGGAGGGATAGAACACAGAGGAGGGAAGGAGGGAAGGGCCTGTGGGGGACTGCGGTAAGGGAGGAAGGGAAGGGAAGATACCCAAAACCCATGATGGCATTCACCAGTACCTTTGAAATCTTCTTGGTTAGGAAATTAAAAGATATCCCTCTAAGGAGACTTAAGGGTACTGTATATATGTAAGTAGATGAACTGATTATTAGGGGTGCAATGGTGTAAGTGGGGTGAGGGGAAGGGATTGAGTAAAGGAGGGGTGGGAGGAGGGTTACTCAAAATTCAACAGTAATGCTGACTTAAAACTCACCCACCATGACTCAGGGATCTGAGCAGAAGAGGGGGCAAAAGATTATAAGAGCCATGGTGGCAGAGACTATCCAGTGACATTGCCCCCTTAGCAAAAATACACAAAGAAAAAGAACTGGCTACCTCTTTTACAATTCATAATCCCCTACCCCATGGACTTATCCAGTATGCCCATGGAGAAGTGCCCCCAGTGGGTTGGGGACAGGCGTTAGGGAAATGGGGTTACCATCACAAGACTTGCCCATACAATGTATCTAATTATTAATAAAAAAATATCATGGTGCTGACCATAACATCTTTTGAAGATGCCACTGGCCACATCAAATTTCCAAATAGGATGATTAATTTTTGCTTACTTCCTAATATTTCATAATTGATTCAGGTGGATTTATACAGGAACATTGAATGTAAATGGACTTAACTCTCCTATAACAAGACACAGTCTAGCAGGGTGGATCAGAAAAAAATGGACTCTCCCATCTGCTGCCTTCAAGAAACACACCTTATCTCTAAAGACAATAATCTCCTAAGGGTATAAGAATAGAAAATGATTTTCCAGGCATGTGGGAATAATAAGAAAGTGGGGATGGCTACACTAATATCTGACAAAATAGACTTTAAACCAAAATCAATTAAAAAAAAGGACAATGATGGCCACTTCCTACTCATCAAGGGAATGATCCAACAAGAAGATATCACTATCTTAAATATATATGCACCAAATTCAAGGGCTACTCAGTTCATAAAGCACAATTTACTCAAAATCAAAATAAATATAGACCCCAATACCATCATAGTAGGAGACTTTAATACTCCACTGGCATCCCTAGACAGATCATCCAAACAAAAGGTCAACAGGGAAATAACAGAGTTCAGTAGCACCATAGAGAAGAAAGGTACAACAGATATTGACAGAACGTTCCAACCCAAGGACATAAAATATACATTCTTCTTAGCAGCTCATGGAACCTTTTCCAAAATTGACCACGTACTAGGTCATAAATCTGCCCTCAACAAATTCAGGAAGATTGATGTAATCCCCTGCATCATATCAGGCTACAATGTATTAAAGCTAGAAATTAACAATGGGAGAAGACTCAGAAACTACACCAACTACTGGCACCTGAAAAATACGCTTCTGAACAACAAGTGGGTCATTCAGAAAATCTAACAGGAAATTCAGAATTTTTAGTAATAAATGATAATGATAACACATCCTATGAGAACCTGTTGGAAACAATGAAGGCAATCCTAAGGGGGAAATTCATTGCACTAAATAACTTCATAACAATGAGAGATCTCAATCAACCACCTAACCACCCACCTAAGGTCATTGGAACAGATAGAAAAATCTAACCCTAGGAGCTCAAGAAGAAAGGAAATAATTAAATCAGAGCTGAGATTAATGAAGTGGAAATGAAGAAAATAATTTTTAAAAATAGATAAATCAAAGAGTTGGTTCTTTGAAAAAGTTAATAAGATTGACAAACCCCTGGCCAATCTAATCAAATGAAGAACAGAGAAGACCCAAATCAACAAAATCAGAAATGACAAGGGTTAGGTCACAAAACCTTTACTTAACAAAACTAGACAACTTGGAAGAAATGGATGAATTTCTGGAAAACTACAAATTACCAAAGCTTAGCACAGAGCAGATAAAGTCTCTAAATAAACCTATCACATCCATGGAAATTGAAAATGTTATCAAGAACCTCCCCAAAAGGAAATGCCCAAGACCAGATTGTTTCTCAGCTGAATTCTACCAAACCTTCATCATAGAACTGAAACCACTCTTTCTGAAGCTTGTTAGTGATATAGAAAAAGAGGGAAGGAAGGCTTCCAAACTTCTTCTATGAAGCCAGCATCACCATAATTCCCAAACCAGACAAGGATGCAATGAGAAAAGAAAACTACGGATCAATATCCCTGATAAACCTAGATGCAAAAATCCTAAACAAAATCCTCAAAAACCGGATACGAATCCACATCAAAAATTTTATTCACCTTGACCAAATTGGCTTCATCCCAGGGATGCAGGGATGGTTCAACATACGCAAGTAGATAAATGTAATCCACCACATTTATAGATTCAACCACAAAAACCACATGGTCATCTCAATAGATGCAGAGGCTTTTGACGAAATTCAACACTACTTCATGTTCAAAACTCTGGAAATAATAGGCATAGATGGCAATCATAAAGAAAACCAACAACAATAGTTGCTGGTGAGGATGTGGGGGAAAAGGAAACCTCATTCACTGCTGGTGGGATTGCAAGCTTGTTCAACTGCTATGAACAGTACTGTGGAGACTCCAGAACAGAATGGACATAGAACTACCAATGGACCCAGCTATCCCTCTACTAGGCATCTACCCTCAAGATGTCACACCTCAGCACAAAGACATTAGTGCAACTATGTTTATAATAGCTCAATTCATAATGGCCTAGAGTTGGAATCAACCCAAATGCCCATCCATGGAGGAATAGATAACAAAACTGTAGTACACTTACATGATGGAATTTTACTCAGCTGAAAGGAAAAATGACATATTGAAATTTAGGAAAAAAATGGTCTGACTTGGAGCAGATCTTACTAAGCGAACTCTATAAGCAGTTCCTAACCAGATTAACCGTAAACTCTATGCAAACCAGTCAGTAGAATTGAGAGTTTGTGAAAGAGGTGTATGGAATGGGAGGAGGGGATAACTTAAACATGAAGCTAAACCAAAATTGATTTGAAATCATAAAATCTTCACATGCATACTGTAACCTGTTGAGCAAGCAGTGGGCATTGTCTGGCAAGAGGGGCCATGAATAGAAGGGGAGAGAGTCTAAGCCCATGAAAAATTGGTCAGTCCTGCAACTCCTGGCCCAAGACACTGGCTCCTTCCTTCACTGAGCTGCTGACCAAAGTGACCCGTGAGGTCCCAAAAACAAGACAGGATTCTGTCAAAGCTCTTGAATACCCACCCCAGGCCTGAGGTAAGATCTTGTTGCTGAAGAAACCACAGAAAGCCATCTATCAGCACTGAGAGACCCTGCAAGGTCCAGAATGGTATTCATCCCCCAGATGGTAGTTAGTGCAGTGCTCAAAGTCATGGCATAAACTGCTAGGGGAAATTGGTCAACAATATTTGGAGTAAACAGAGATCACTGATATAAAATGTAGTCTGCCGCCATGAGTAGGCTGAACATACTTCCTACTGGGAGAGAACAGCAAACCAAGACATGAACATTTGTGCAATGGAGGCACAAAAGTCTAGAGGAGGTAATCAACAGCTTTTAATTTGGCGAAGTAATCCACTTAGTGATGGGGAGCCCTTATCTGGAATTAGGGACTCAGAGTGGAATGCATTGGGAACCAAAATTTTGGGACCCCCAAAGAGCAATTCACTTTACAAATGAATTACAAAGAGGCTACTCACACTAGAATCTAGCCAATTCAGAAACGTGTATCTCAGTTTACCTATACTGATCTCACTCTCCGATGGAGATTCTGTTTCTATTTTTCAGAAGGCAGTGAGAGAGCTGTGGCTCCTCCAACCCTACCAACGAACCGCAGGCCTGTAGATGACATCCTGGCAAGAAATGAGCCACACCAGACCTACCATGGAGGATCCATATGGAACCCTGCAGAGAATGGTAGGATAAACAAGAGACCCATAACCACAGCCAATCAGTCAACACAGGATAAACCAGACAGACACCAACGATTTTCAACACAACCTAAAGCAGAAGTGCAGAGACCACTAAGACCTCAACAATGAAGCAGCCTTAATACTCACCCACCATGACTCAGGGAACTGAGCAGAAGAGGGGGCAGAAAGATTATAAGAGCCATGGTGGGGGAGAACTGCAAGAGTCATCACCCCCCCCCTCAGTAACATCGCACTAAGGTGGGTGGAACCAGGCTGACTCCTAGGATATCCATAATCCCCTACCCCATGGACTGATCCAGACTGCCCATGGAGGAGGATATCCAGCTGATTTGAGATAGGGAAGAGGGACAATGGGGAAATGGGGATAACACCTCATTATTTGTTCATTAAATGTATCTCATTATGGATAACCTGATAAACATGCTAAAAAGAGATCCTAAGCTTTCTAGAGGAAGTCCTACTCCCTCATGAAGTAACATTTCTACACTGCCTTGGGCATCAGAACGGTGATGACAAAGTGGTCCTAGGAAACCATTCGGCAGATTCTGCAGCCAAAGCCATAGCCCTAAAGAGAGAAGGGATGTTTCTTCTGCTATGGGAGGATTCCCACCTCCCTCCTGAGAGGCCACAACATACCTCACATGGGCCACTGAGGCACAGGAGGATGGCTACAACTTAGATCATCGTGGTTGGTGGGTTGTCTCTGATAACCGTTTATGGCACTCAGTCTCTACAATGAAGTGTTAAAGTCTCTTCATCATATGTATCATTTAGGAAGAGAAAATTCAATTCAGCTAACAAAAAGGATGTTTGTGGGTAGGGGAATAACCAAGACAATGCCTCAGATATTTCAATGATGTGAAATCTGTCAAAAGGCTAACCCTCATAATAATCATCTGCTCCCTCCTGGGGACCAGAGACAATGAAAATACACAGGAGAGACTGGCAAACAGACTTCACCCATCTGCCAGGGGGCCCCAAGACCAACTGGTTACTGGTATGGGTAGACACTTTTACTGGGTGGGTCAAAGCTTTCCCTGCCAGACAGAAAAGGCTCAATAAGTAGTAAAGGCCTTTTTAAGTAAAGTCTTTCCAAGATTTGACATAACCAAGTGCATACAGAGTGACAATGGACCAGCCTTTAAAGCAGAAGTTGCTCAAAATGTCTCCCAGGCATTAGGGATACAATTTAATCTCCACTCTGACTGGCACCCTCAGTCCCTTGGGAAAGTAAATAAAAGATTAATGGCCTTCTTAAAAGAGACCAAACCAAGCTAATGCAGTAAACACAGACCTCCTGGACCAAACTGTTGCCAGTAGCCTTAGCTCAGTTAAGGAGCACTCCATGGCAGTGGGATTAACTCCCTTTTAGGCATTGTATTTCATGCAGGCCCTTCCTTTCCAGAGATCTACTACATGACCCAGAGATTCCCTGGCTGATATGTTACAGACTTAGTTAAGTTTCAACAGATCCTCTCCTCTCAACAAACAAACAAACCCTGAGCAGGACAATACCAGGGCACCTTCATTTTGCCTAGGAGACTTAATTTTAATAAAGGCATGTAAAGAAGTCCCTCCCTAGAAACTACCTGGGAGTGCCCTTACACAGTCATTCTGCCTACTCCTATGGCTATCAAGGTGACAGACATAGATTCTTGAATTCATCACACCAGGGTCAAAAGGTGGCACACCTCCCATAAGATTTCACAGGAACCTGAAACGGAGACTAACCTGTACACCTTTGAATCAATAGATGACCTCAAGGTGATTTTCAGATATCAGCCAACTCAAGCAGGAGATAAGTCCCTACCCCCGTCACTGGTGTAACTTTCTTTCTAAGTGTCTTATGTAGAATCCAAAACTAATCGGAACCATTGGAGCTAAAAAGGCCAATATTTTGGCCTCTGCTCTTTGGTCACAAGGCCATTGGACATGACGGGGAACTTCTAACATGTTTTGCACTGGCACTCTGGTAAGTCAGCTGTCTTTCTGATCAGGGAAGGCATGGAGACCCAGAAACAAAGAAATCAGTATGTAGTGTAAAAAGGAGAGTCACAACTGAGGAAAAAGCAGTCCTTCCAGTTTCCCAGAAAAGGGAAAGCCAAGGTCAGCACAGCCTTGACTCATCCTAACTGACAATACTGGTGCTAACAAGACCACAGAGCTCCTGACAGGTCCCTGGAATCCTCTGTGGAGAGCCATTAGTGACCTCCCCAAAACATCTTTGATTAAAATTTTGTCAGTCTGCCTTGTCTTATTCACTTAGAGCAAAAAGTATAATTAAACACAGAGGAATACTGCAGGACATAAGACAAGATACAAACAAATGTCTGCTCTTCCTCTCATCACAAAACATGTCTCACTTTCTGTCCTTGTGGCTGGTTGGTCTTTTCATTCTACCTGCCTATAGCCATGATGGATGCTCATTCCTTAACTGGACCCGAGTATGTTCAGGATGGTAGTCAAACTAACTGTTGGGACTGTGAACTTTTGCACACTTCCAACACCTCTGGACACCCAAGGTGAGTATCTCCTCTCCAAGCAGATGACTGGAACCAATTACACATATATATTAGCCAGGAAACAATAAGTTTTCCTACCCTAACCCAGGTTACTAAATAGGATGTTTCCCAATGGTCCATAAACTCTACCAGGAATGAACAGAGACCCAAAAAGAGTTTCTCAGAAGAAGAGACTAACAAGGTCCTAAAAATGTTGTCCCCCTCTCTGATGGTTCAAACTCCATGATAAGAGAAAAAAATCATTAATATCAGGATAGTTGTTTCCAAAATTGGGACACATATATGTGGATGATCCCTACCAAGGGTCGCTTGAGTCAAAAGGCTCCCTTATGCTGGGAACAGCTAACTGTACTCACTCTCAACACCCTAGTTATGTTTATTACCTGGGATGGGTTCCCATAAACTTGTGCCAAAATGTCAGAACCCTCTAACCATCAGAATGGGATCTAAGGCAGCTCCTAATGGCACCCAATGGTTTTGTGGCACCAACCTCTGGCCCTGGCTACCCCCAGGGTGGATTGGAAGATGTATTCTGGGATTTCCTTGGATACAAGGGTGACAAGTAAACACCTTAGAACACCCAGCTAATTGGCCAGTTCTAAAATACTGATGGGCTAGGAATGTTTTTGAAAGGTACGATAACTTAGTCTCAGTCTTTAGCCCATCCATTGGCTTAGAGGATGGAATCTGGCACATAGAAACCCTCACTAAATATACCCAAAGGGCTCTAAATGACACAGCTGAGGGAATCTCCCTCCTTAATTATGAAGCTCAAATGATGAGAAAGGCAATTATACAAAATCAGACAGCCCCAGAATCCTCACGGCTGCTCAAGGGGGCATGTGTCCATTATTAAAATCGAATGGTGTGTATACATACCTGATGGTTCTGCTAATGTTTCCTCTGCTTTAAAAGACTTACATAAGCAGATATTCAGAGCTTGTTTGATACTATGGTGGCATTTGGTGAACAATTCTGTGAGTGGATCTCAACTTTTTCATGGTGGAAGAAGATCATACCCATCATGATCTTTGTAATTATTTTACTCATCTTTGGACCTTGTATACTCAACTGCTGTTTTAACTTTATTTCTGCTCACTTAAAGGTTGTTCACAGCCAGATGGTTGTACAACAATCCAGTTCCATCTACACTGAGCTGCTTGAATATCCAAAAAGAATGGAACATTCCCCACTTCTGGAGGTGCTATCCTCCTTCCTACCTCACAACTTTAGAACTCCTGGTCTCTGAGACAGGCTTCAACACCAGGTTTACAGTTTTGTTTATAGCTAGCCAAGTACAAAATCTCAGCAATGTGATGTATAACTAACAGCTCTCTCTCTCTCATTCACTCTCTCTCTCATTCTCTCTCTCTTTCTAGTCTTTAGAATTGGGACCCTCCTCTCTGAGAGACCCCAGCTGCCATAACTCTGTGTCCATCTAGCAGGAAGCAATTAAGATCTGACATCTGTTCTCCTGTTCTCCAAAGTAGCAGTTGGGGTGTCTTCAAGAGAGAGGGAAAATGTGGAAGATTAGAAGGTAGATTCTCAGCTAGGCAGCCAGTAAAAGGCCCTATTACCTCAAGTCACCACTCGAGTCTTGCCCACCTCAGCCAAGCATGTGTGCCCATGTGTTGGCAGGTCTCTCCTAAGTCGGGGCCAATCATTTGGGCCCTTGAAGTGCCTACCTCCAGAGTGACCTCAAAATCTAAGTCTGTACCTAGACCAGGAGTTTCTTACCCTGGTTCTGGGAACACACAAGTCAGGGAGGAGGAGAGATGTGGGATTCTGCTAAGAGGCATGGAGGATAGGGTTTTGCTGAGACCAGCAGGCATCCGGACTGTCTCCTTCTGTTAAGGATGTTGAGGTGAGCCTGGGACCCCTGATTATCTCAAGCATATCCTGGACCCTCCATCCTCCAGGCAGGCCACATCTGTGCCCTGAGATAAGCAGGCAATTCAAGGCCTAAACTCAGTCCAGCTGTAATAACAAACCTAAACAATAAGGTTACATTTCCTCTGCTCAATATATCTAGAGTCACGTAGCCCCCTCAATTTATCTATGCAAATTAGGCATCCAAATGATCTATCTCTGGCCAATCAACTCATGAGATGCCCAAAGATCCTGTCCCTACCAATCCCCTTGCGACCTATGCCCCTATCTCTGCCTTTTCCTGTATATAAACAACTTTTATCTATACAATAAATGAGAACTGTCCACTGCCGCATTCTCCCAGGTGGCTATGCCCGTTGGCCTACTGCTGTCCCGAGCTGCTGTCCACCCAGCTCCATGGATGTCCCCGGGTGTTAGTGTACAATGTCCTCCAAAGTAATCCACAGACCCGCATCTGGCGCCCAATGTGGGGCCGTTCACCAGCTGGACAGCATGAACTCTGGGATACTCAGAGAGGAAGGTAGGCCTCCCTCCACATGAGGGACATTGGCCCTGGGGTGCTCCAGGGTCCTGCCTCCACGCTCTGAGTGCTGGCATGTCTTTTGTTTTTTTTCTTTTACCTTAATAGCCTCTCCTTCAGAGGTTAAAAGCCTCTCTTCATGTGTTCATTTTTCCTCTCTTTTGTTTCCTTCTCTCAAGTTAAAGAAACACAGTTATGCACTACAAGATCTAACTAAAGAAAAGGCTCCCCCACAGGGTACAGAAAACTTGCTATCTAAACAGAGACAGACAGTTTGGCTAAACCGTGTCTTTTACCTTTTCTGAGCAAAGGCAGAAAACTAGAGCTTCCGCTCGCCTTCCTGTCTCTTTGCCTATCTCTAGTTAAAGAAAAAATAAACTCCCGCTGCCAAAGTCCAAAGCTGGCCTGCTTCTTCTGTAAAGATAAAGTGCTAATCAGACCTGCATTCTTAGTATTCTAGGAACAGAGGTCAAGATACTTCTGCTCACTAGCAGAACACCTTAAAAAAGTAACCTTTTTTAATTTTAATAAATATACATAGATACTTAAGTTTATCTAAGTTTACTTAAGTTTAATTCAATAGACTTAATTTAAATTAATTTATTAGGCTTTTTCTCTGTATAACATTTATTTATACAGAAGAAAATTAATTTTTATTTCTGTCAAAAAGACTGGTCACACAACTCTTTAAAAAGTGACCACAGAAAGTCAGTTTTAAGTACTAAATCATCCTTTTTTCTAATGGTTAGAGATGTTAAACTTACAAATGCCAAGACCACAGGCTCAAATTTAGGCCAAATTAAAACAAGCTATATTTGTGTATACAAGAGCCAACCAGCGCTATCTCACCCAATTAATAGGGCTTAAGAGACTAACAGAAAACAAAGAAAAAGTGGGGTTTCATCTCCAAAACCCTGAAATATTTCTAATAAGAAATTTATCAAACAAAAGTACAATTAAGCAGGATTAACAGAGATAAAATATTATAGTTAACTGTAAATCCTATGTGAGTCAAACTAACTAGATAACTTCTTCAAAGTACAAGTAACTTTTAAGCCATGCTTATTCATTATCTTACAGCTGTATTGCCCTGCCCGTTTCTCAGGACAGCACTCCTCCCTGCTATAAATTATCCTCTAGGTCTTTATCTTATCTTCAAAGACTTCTTTCAGCTAGTTTCTATGAGATTCTCCAGCTGTTGAAACACGAAAAGTTTAGCCTCCTTAAGGTTAACTCTTTAAGCAGCCTTACTAATTTCAGTTTTCTTCCTCCTCATAGCTGCACAAGGTGACACATGTGCTGTTATTAAAGTTAACTGTTAATGTACGCCATCTGCTTTATCCATACAGGTCAAATTCTACTCCTCTCAGTGGGGCTCTCTCTCTGCTGATCTCCACTGACCTTCACCTTTACCATCCACCCTAATGCCTCAAACTGCTTCTTTTACAATCCCCTTCCAGTCTTATGCTGACTGAACATAACTTTTAAACACTTTGACCCCATAACAAACTGTTCTCTACCCAGGCTCTTCAATATCCAGTTCTTTAGCCAAAGGAAGGGCATCCCCTTTGTTTAATTCCAGGCTCACTGATGCCAGATGCCCCTCCAACATTTCTCTTACAGTGACCACCTGCATCGCATCAGGGATCCAGCCTTGCTATGGAGTGGAGGACATTCCAGTCCATGTGTGAATTCCTCCACCCCCCACTTATCGCTCTCTAGCTATGATTGTTCCAAAGCTTTCAGAAAATGAAGCGGCCTTCTGGCCCAACAGAAAAAAAAATCTTTCATCACTCCTGGTTGGTGTGCCATGATGGAACTCTCCCTGTAGGAGCCTCGGGGATTCCAGGAGCTGCCCTTGCCCAGACCCACCACCTCCCAGGAGACTTCAGAGATGTCAACCACCAGCAGCTTGAGTCCTTCCAGAGATGATTGACTTCTCTTGCTGAAACAGTGCTTCAGAACCAGAGGACACTAGATGTAATCACTGCTGAAATTGAGGGACATGGACTTGGGGGGGAAATGTTGTTTTTATGTCAATGAGTCTTATATGTTCCCAATTCCCCCACCCCTTTTTCTCAATTCCTTTGACTTCTTGGCTCTTCCCACGCCTTAGCCCACTCCATGCTATAGGAACCCTGCTGCTCCTAGCCCCTGCATCATTCAGTTTATCAAACAGCAAATATTGCTCAGGTCACTACAAACCAAGTTTTAGTACACTATCAAACCTTGCCTAAAATAGCAAAGAATTATGATGCCACTGCTCCATTATAAAAGCAAAAAGCCGGAGTTGTGGTACTCAGCTAAGAGGCATGGAGGATAAGGTTTTGCTGAGACCAGCAGGCGTTTGGACTGTCTCCTTCTGTTAAGGAAGTTGAGGTGACCCTGGAACCCCCAATTATCTCAAGCATATCCTGGACCCTCCAGCCTCCAGGCGGGCCACAGCTGTGCCCTGAGATAAGCAGGCAATTCAAGGCCTAAACTCAGTCCAGCTGTAATAACAAACCTAAACAATAAGGTTACATTTCTTCTGCTGACATCACCATTCTATATCACATAGCCCCCTCAATTTATCTATGCAAATTAGGCATCCAAACGATACTGGCCCCTGCCAATCAACTCATGAGATGTCCACAGATCCTGCCCCTACCAATCCCCTTGCTGCCTATGCCCCTACCTTTGCCTTTTCCTCTATGTAAACAACTTTTATCTATACAATAAATGATAATTGTCCACTGCCGTGTTCTCCCGGGTGGCTATGCCCATTGGCCTACTGCTGTCCCGAGCTGCTGTCCACCCAGATCTGTGGATGTCCCAGGGTGTTAGTGTACAATGACCTCCGAAGTAATCCATGGATCTGCAGAGGGAGAACCATTTTATCATGGATTCTATTCCCTTATTAAAAGCATATACCTTTTATCTTTGTTTTTCTAATAAGTTTGTCAGGCCATGTGGTGGGTGGGCTGCCTTTCCTCTCCCTTGTTCCCCTCCTTTCCCTTCCCACTTAACCCAGTAACTTTTGATATTTGAATATGTTTGAATAAAGTGTGATGTTTGTTTAAAACACTCTCTGTCTGGATCATCAACTCTCTGGCACATTTAGAAAAAGAACTTAGGGTTTGTGGGTCAAAATCCAACTCCCCCAGCTTTGGATCAAATGTGATGCATGACTCTGGAATTCATTTGCAGTGGTTAGAAGCCCTGGTATGCTTGAGTTCTCTCTCTCTACTTGCAAATAAATAGATCAAATATTTTTAAAAGCTAAGTAATGTAGCATCTTAGATGAGACATAAAAGGAAAACTAGTGAAATCTGAATAATCCAGGGCATTTAGTTAATAGTAATGTACCAATGTCATCTCACTAGTTGTGATAAATGTACCTCAATCACATAAGATGTTCAGATATTGAGAAACTAAGGCTATGGGAGATATGATCTCTAGCACACATGTGAAAACCTGGGTGTGTAACCCCAGCTGGGGGAAGGTAGGCATAGGAGCATTGGTGGGGGGTTTTGGTGTGTGGTAGTTTGAATATGGAATGTCCCCAATTGCCTCATGTGGTAGTGATTAAGCCTCATACTCAATCCCCAGCTTGTCCAGCCAGTGGAGCATTGAGAGGTAGAAACTCTGGAGGACATGTGTCACTGGAGACAGGCCTTTGGATTTTATAATCAAGCCCTACTTGCCATATGGCTTAGCTCATTCTTGCAGCTTCATCCATGCTGATCTTGAGAGGGAATTGTTAGGTAATTATTAGGTAGATAGTTAGAGAAAGGCTCACAGGAGAAACCTTAAATCCATTTCTGTCTGCCTCTTAGAACACAATTATGAACAATCTTATGTCACAATCACACAGGACACATCAAATGATTTTTAAAACCACATTTGACTAAGACTGAGTGAGTCAAGACACTAAGAAGATATAAACAAGCCAGGCACTGCCAGACTCAGGAGGGCAGGCAGGATTATCATGAGTTAAAGGCAAGCCTGGGCAGCATAACATGGCCCTCTCCTAAAAAAAACCCACAGAAGGAGTTTGCAAAGGGGGATGAGGGCATATTGGAGGCACCTCCACTCCTTGCATTTCCCCAAGTCTGATAGCAAGCATCGAGGGCACAGACAGATGGCTGAGGTGGAAAAGCACAACAGTAAACAGTATAGACAGACTAGGGGAGAGCCAGGAGTACTGATCTGTACATTTGTAAAACCAGCAGTGGCCCTCACATGAAACCACTCAGGAGAGAAGGGAGAGGCACCTCCCCCTGAAGCTTTAGCAAATAAAGAAGGGAAGCCTTGGTTGGCCATATGTTGTGGTCAGCTTTCTAGTTGCTGGGCAGAAAGAACCCAAACAAAAGCGGCTTGTGGAGGAATGGGTTTATTTGGCTTACAGACTTGAGGGGAAACTCCATCCTGGCAGGGAAAATGATGGCATGAGCAGAGGGGTGGACATAACCTCCGCCACAGCACTGGAAATAGTGGCAGGAAGGTGTGCCAAACTCTGTCAAGGGGAAGCTGGCTTATAACCCCCATAAGCCCATTCCCAACAACACAGCTCCATCAAGGTTGTAAAATCCAAACTTCCATCAGCAGAGAATCGATTATCCAGAACACATTCATTTGTTTGTGGGGGACACCTGAATCAAACCATGACACCATATAATCAGGCCCTTTGGAAAATACAGTCTATGACAGATCTGTTATCAATTACAGCAGGGAGATGCTGGTAGGGTCTCTGGACTTCCTAGCATGCTTCGGGGTACTGTGATAAGTAGTGATCTTAACAGAGGTCTTAAGAGTTCACTCTTGTAGCAGGGAAAGAGCAGGAGACCCTTAAAAATCTCCAGAAGCCTCTCCCTATGGGCTAAATGAGTAAGTGACCACCCTGAGAATTAGCACAGGCCCAGGAAGCTGGTGGAAACATGGACATAGATTTGCAGGCACTTGTCTCTGGGGAGGGCATGTGAGCTGAGCAGAGAGGGTAATAGAGACTGCTTGGGAAGAGGATCCAGGCCTGCTGCATTGAACAGAAGCAGGGGTTAGATGGCCAGGGCATTCAGTGGCTGTGCCTTGTCCTACCCACACGGTGCCTTCATATGACTGCTTTCTAGGGACTCAGAGCCACAGAGACCCTAGGAGGAAACACTCTACTCCCGTGTTTTCCACACCTCACTGGCTACTTGCTTCTCCTGTGAGAAGCACCTGACAGCCAGTCCTCCAGATCTGCTGCTGGGAACATCCAGAGGATAACCCTACACGTGCCTCATTGCTCTGTTAGCGTAAATAGGAAACCCTTCCAGGTAATAACTCAGCCTCTGTCATAATAGTGCCTGTCTCAGCGGGAAAGGCGGGTGGGGTTCAGCTTCCAACAGCACTTTTGTGTTGAACATGTGTGGACTGCACAGAGAAGAGTGCCCCACCCCCTACTAAGCAGATTTCAAAATGATGGAAGTGGAGGAGAACATAGGAGCCCCATCCTCTTTTTCATCAGCTAGAAAGCATGAATGCTTTGTTTGTCTTGTCTTGGTTGATCTATAAAAATAGCATATTTCATTTCATATTCTTTCCCCCTCCTTAGTTTAATGATTCTTTTCTCCTTCCCCATCCTCACTTCTTTTTATTTATTACCAATACTTTCCATTTAGTACTTTTGGCAGGTGTTCATATGTGTGGTGTGCATGCGGTGTATACCCATTTGTGTGCAGATGCTCATGCCCAGGAGCACAGGTGCAGAGGAAGGAAGAGAATGCTGGGTGTCCCCCTCCCTCACTCTTACTTGTGTGTCTCACTGACTGTGTTCTCAGTGAGAGCAGGTGACCAGCGATTCCAAGTCTCTAGTGTCTGCTCCCCACAGGACTGTGGTTATAGGCATATATAGCCACACCCATGTTCTTATACGGGTTCTGGCGATCTAACTCAGGTGGTATGAGGCCCTCTCATGCCCTCATGCTTACATGGGAGCAGCATTTACCTAGCGATCCACTTCCCAAGCCCTACTTTAACAATTGTTAATCTATCCTATTTCCTTTCCTTTTTTTTTCCTTATTGGGGATGGAGCTAACGTTCGAATAATTTTTCTACTACATTTAAATATCTGGTTGGTTTTGGAGTTGTCATTACTAAGTTCTGGATTCTCTCCTCTGAGGGGTAGTGAAGACTGAGACATTAAGACTTAAAAAAGACTGAGACATCAAGAAAGAATAAACAGACACAATATAGATCTGAAAAAATATATATACATATATACCAACAGATTCACAAATTATGATATAGATATATAAGGAATGTGACAAGCAGGCTCTTACAAAGCTCACAAATTCCCATAAATTAAATCAAATTATACTGAAATGTTTGAGATGCCATAAAGAAACTGAAAAGTACTTTAGGAAATGTCAATGAAGGGCTGGGGAGGTGGCTCAGTGGATAAAGTACAATTCTGTGAAAAGTTCAGCAAATGTGCTAAGATTCTAAGAATACAAAGAAATCTTGGCAATGAAAAGTTGAACAAACCAAACTTTAAAAACTTGTGGAAAGCATTACTAATAAACAAGATCAAGAACAAGAAATTACATTAGAGATTGAAAAGAAGGTTGAAGAAGTACAACACTCAATCTATAACAAAGACAAAAATACTGACAACCACCACCTTGAAGACCTCTAGAACACAGTCGGGAGAGCAGACCTAAGCATCCATGGACCAGTAGACTGAGCAGGTGAAGTGGAGAGTCTGAACCTAGACAGGCAAGCAGTGCTGGGCTATCACATGCCCACACCTGCCCCAGTGACACACCTCCTCCAGAGGGCCTCTACCTTCCCAAGGCATCTCCAGCTGGGGAACAAGTATGAAACAGGAATTTCACATTCAGACCAGCACAGCTGGATACAACCTAAAAACAGAATTATAGCAGAAATTTTCTCAAATCTAGGAACACATGTGAGCATCTAACCATAGAAACCTTTTAATGCTATATAGGGACAGAAAAAATAACTCTTAATGTCACATAATTGTTAAAAACTAAGTCTACAGAGCAAGGAAAGAGTATTGAAAACTCTAACAGAGAGGGAGCAAGTAGCTCACAGAGCAAACTCCTAAGAATACATAAGGCCTATGCAGATAAACTGTAAAAGCCAAATCAAGGAGCAATGGACTTTACACCCTGAGAAAAAGCATCTACCCCTGAGAGTACAGTGCCCAGAAAAGTTATCTGTAGCCAATGACGAGATCAGAACCAAAGACCTTCTAAGACAAGTACAAAGACCAGTCATGTCCACCAAGTCAGCACCACAGAAGATACTTGCAGGACTCCTCCAGATACATAAGACCACGAGAGATCAGGAAAGAGCCAGGTTCAGTGAAAGAAAACATGAACAACTGAGATTTAGGAAAGAATCGGGTGCAGCCAACCAAGTACACCAGCAAAACTCTAAGGGAGAAAGAAAGAAATGTATGTTTGATGCAACCAAGAATAAACACTCTTACACGTATCTCACTAAGAGCCCTAAATGTAAATGGTCTCAACCCTCCAATTAAAAGATATAAACTTGGGCTGGCAGGAGAGATGGTTCAGTGTTAAAGGTGCTTGTTTGCAAAGCCTAGTAGCCTAGGTTTGATTCCCCAGTTCCCCCTTAAAGACACATGCTCAAAGTAGTACATGTGCCTGGAGTTCATTTGCAGTGACAAGAGGCCCTGGTGCATCATTCTCATTCTCATATTCTCTCTCTCTCCTTGCAAATAAACAAACCTTGCCACAAGGACTAATACAGACAGCCCACAGAGGAGGATATACAACTGATCAGGGATGGGGAGGGGGGGAATTGGGGAATTCGGGATAACAACGCATGGTTTGCCCACTAAATAATGTAACACATTATGGACAATAAATATATATTAAAAAAAAAAGATACAAACTCGTGGGATTAAAATAGATCCAACTGTTTGCCTTCTACAAGAAATACAACCTGCTGACAAATAGCATACAAACACAAGGTGAATAGATTGGAGAAACCAGGCAAGCCCAGGGACTCTGAAAGTGAGCTGGGGTATCTAGACTTATATCTTACAGAGAAGATGTCAAGCTGAAATAAAGGGAGCAGCCCATCAAGGAGATTCAGTAAAATGGTGCCTCACGTTTCATAAAACAAATACAACTAGGCAGATAACATATAGGCCCAGGTAAAATAACTGTGGGAGATTTCAACACCCATTTTTTATCAGAAGATAAATCATGCAGAAAAATAATAAACTAATAACTTCAAATTTAAACTTCTTCACTATATAGATCAAATGAATTTAATAGATATATACAAAATATATCATCTCATAGCTTTACTTAAAAGACCCAAAGGATCACCAAAAGATAGCCTATGTTGATAACATCTCTGAGCAAGGTAACAGTGTTCAAAACCAACATACAAAAATCAATAGTTTAAAATACACCAACAAAGTGACAATATTTATATCAACAGTGTACACTTAATTGAAGTCACCTTGGAAAAATTTATTATTTAAAAGATTCAAAATCTTTATCCATTGGGAAAATGTAAATCAAAATACATTGCTCTTCCATCTCACCCAGTCATAATAGTTATCAAAAGGACAAAACAATATAAAGACTAGGGAGGTTATAAAGTTCAAGGGACCCTCGTACACTATTGGCAGGTATGTAAATTAGTCCAACCACTATCAAAATCTGTGTGCTGGAGCCTTAAAAAGTAAAAAATAGAACGACCACATTATCTAGCTGTATATTCCTTCTAGAAATACCCACATCCCCGTGTTTCTTGTAGCATTATTCACACTAGCCAAGGTATAAAACCAGTAGAGGTGTCTATCAATGGTTGGTTAAGCAAAATGTGGTGTATACACAATACAGAACTGTTCTTCCATAGAAAGAGGGAAATTTTGTCAATTTCTGAAAACGTATGGAACTGGAGGTGATCATAGTAAAATAAGCACACTTTTTCATATGTGAGATTTATGGGGAAATATGAAGGTAAATGTGAACTATTAGAGTTATGGAAAGGGAAACTGAGGCATGGAAATAAATGGGGCAAATATGATCAATGTATAATGCATGCAAATGGTGTAATAAAGGCCCTCGTACAATTAATATAGACTAATGAAAACAAACACGTGTTTCTTATTTTTTAAGAACAAAAGCAAGTGAAGGAAGGACAATATAGACATAAATTACTGAAAAGAGGTTGTGTGCATGCTTCACGGTACTAAATGATAAAAATTTAAAATGCAATGCCCAGCAATGAGGAAGCTCCTCAAAAGACAAGCAGAGAGTTACCAATGGAAGACCATAAAGACACGGGCCTTCGCAATGGCACAGGGCTTCAGTGACCTGTGGGAAAATGTCGACTGGTATAAAAATAATAATAGCAGATGGAAACAGGCAGAAATATATTTTTGATGATATTATGACTGAAAAATCCTAATTTAATACAGATTATAAATCTACAATCCAAAATACTCAAATTTCTATACATGGCTATAATTGGATTTCATAAATTAACATACCTTCAACTAAATCACTCATCTTTCCACCCCAGTTGGCAAAATACATGGAGCCACTTCCTGCCCAGGGGAAGCAAATCAGCTTAAAAACGGCATTGGGCCTTGGATATAAGCAGTTCAAAACACGTTCACTCCTAGGAACAGAGTTCAAATACAGTTAGCATTTTATAATAACAAGGAAGTGCTCATAAATGAACTAGATATGTTTTAATGACATTTTGTTAATTACAAGGTGTATATGTCAAATATGAAGTGATTGCCATTTTTTTCCCAAGAGGCCACAAAAAGGATTTTATGGTCTGAATTTGACCATTTGACTGCATAAACTTTCAGGCACATAGGTGAAATAGTGAAATATCTATGGATAACTGTTAGTAAATACATTTTGTAGGTCCAGCTAATGTGATTAAATTGTCAACTCATAAATTGCTTTTGCCATAATCCAGGACAGAGTTTTATCTAAACAGCTGGCTGTTAGGCAGCTTCATTTCGGGCATTTTATAACCACCCCAGTCACTTCTCGAATCACTGGAGTCCTCTCTCTCCTCCCTCCCTACTACCTCCCTCCCTGTCATTAAGTAGGCACTTTTCTCTACCACACACTTTCCTTGGTATAATGTGTCCTTTCTACAGTCACAAAGTAATAGGACCAAGAGAGAGTGCATTAAAAAGTCATGAGCCAAACTGTCTGTCTCTCCTAGTTTACGTTGGACTTTTGTCATTTGATTTTGATAAACATCCACATCTAACAGAGGCTAAGACATTTTCTGGATGTCCTGTGCTCTCTGAAGAGGACTTTTTATACCTATAAATACATAATAATTTATGACATAAATACTTTCTAATAGAAAAATAAAAACTTATTAGGACAAGAGTAGCTCTGAAATTTTGCAGTGCCCAAAGCCTATGTAATTTGTATGACTTAGAACATCATCTTAAAAGAATATAATATTATTAATACAAAATTAAGTGCTATCACCCAGTAGCTATAGATTGTTATTAGAAAATTTTCAATGCCAGGTATGGGATACCTTCCAGCACATTGTTGGCCAGGGCAGTTGCTGAAGCTCCCAAAACATTACAGGCCATTGCCAAAGCTCTTTGTTGCTCATGGGAATGAGATGGGAAGACCCTGTTGCTGAAGACCACACATATTTGGGCTGCAGGTCACTGAGAAATAAATCTGGAGCTGAGCTAGAAACCTCCTCCCTGTTAACTAGCTGACAGAAAGCTGGAAAAGGCTATGACTGCCTGCAGCCCTATGGGAGAGAGAAGTCATCAACGGTGGTGAGCAGCAGTGGACCTTGCAAGCCTTAAGACTGGGAGCCAGGCCAAATATGCCAACTGGGGCAATAGTGGCACACCTGTTGTATGAGAAACCAACTGCTTTCTGATCGGACTGGAGGCCTGCTCCATGGAAGGAAATACATACCTGGTACTGAAGGTCTAGTCAAAAGCCTATGGTGGGGGGAGGTGGGTCATGAGCCCTAAGGGAGTAACACCTGCTGTTGTCTGGAGATATATATATATATATATATATATATACCAAACTGCCCTATAAACACTTTTTAGAAAATGAGCATACTCATATAATAATGCTACTCTCACTCTTGTCTAGAGAAACTTCTCTTTCCAGATGGTGGTGACCACTGGGATAACTCAAAAGTCATCACAGTGCTGAGAAGAAATGACAGTGAGGTGTTCAGCACTGAGACATCTCTATCACACTTCCTGAGGCTCAGGGTCCATTGTAGAAGAGGCGGTGGAAAGATTGTAAGAGCCAAAGGAAGGGTAGGACTGCTTACAACGCGAACTTCCAGACACAAAATGGCCTTGATACTCATGACTTCACAGTGCCTGATAATACCTACACATAATGGGAGGAAAAGATGATAACACCCAACAAACAGACTCATGAGAGGGGGAAGAGAAATGGGGGAGGGTGGGGAGGGAATCATAATGGTTTATTGTCTGTGATTATGGAAGCTATCAATAAAAAGTTTTTTAAAAATTAAGTGCCAAAACTTTGAGCATAATTATTTCAAAGTAAGACCACAAATTCAGGGTTGTCAGTCAGCGCAGGACTTGCCTTTAACTTGATTAGACCAGTGTCAGTCTCGAGTGTCCTGAGAACCCACTTTGATGGGAACGTAGACCCCACAGTGAACCGACAGCCAAGCTCCCATGAGATCTCATCAGAGCAGATGGCTGGTGCCTGATGTTACTGACACTGTACAGTGAGCAGAACTTCTCTCACCCTGGGCTTCTCCTCTGGCCACCAACCTCTTCTCTCCACCTTCGACAAATAGTCAAAGGCCAATAAAAACTGAACTTGCCTTCTTTTTTCTACTTTCTTCATTCTACAAGTCTAGGGCTCAAAGTGACCGAGAAATCATTTATCCCCCTAGTTCAATGTAATGGTCAAAGGCTGCAGAGACAAAGAGATCCACATTCAAGTCTTAGCTTCAGCCCTTTCCACGTGACCCTAGGAAAACTGCTCCAGTGCTTTGCATCCTCAATGGCCTAGTGTAATTGAAGATAAGAATAGAGACTTTTTAAAAAACCAGTCCATTGTGATACTCAAAAGTATTGAAAATGTTCACAAGGTTTTAGGCACAATGTCAAGGAAAACTAAAGTTGTTTATTATAACTTACTTGACAGTTGGCAAAATGAGGGACATTTTTGTGACGGTGTCAGCCAACCAGTAGTGACAAGGCAAAATTTAAGTTACTATTTAACCCCTTTTACTTATTCTTTCTCATATCAAAGTACAAGCAAGACACTAAGTTACAGGAAGCAGAGGACATATCTATCTGAGAGACATTGGATTAGAAAGTTAGACTAGAATGTGTTCCTCAAATTGGTGAGTTCTTCCAATCAATACATGTGTTTCAGCCAACACAAAGATGGTCACTTTCACCTGGAACATACCACTGAGTCAGTGCCATTACATAGAGTGAGTGTTTGATGCAGTCTGCAATACCCTAGGGGCATGACCAAGTTCTGCTTCTGTGCCAAGCCTCTTTCAATCTGAGAGGGCAATCTGACAAAGGTGTGGTCCTGGAACACTTAGCATGTGAAGAGCCAGGAGGTTCAGAGTAGCCTACCTGGTTCTCCCAGCTTGGTCTCCTCCCTCCATTCTGTGAGAAGATGACGGGTACATGCCGCTGTCAGTGACTTGGGGTCAGAACTGAAGCCAGTTCTTCTCTGGATGCACCCTCTCCAGCAACCTGTGTGTCCACAGACGAGGGAGCAGATGACTTTGAAATTGAGTGACTTTGTTGCTATTCTGACACCTGTTAAAAAAAAAAGACGTAAGGAGAAGGGTGATGATGAAGGAGCGGGTAAAGAAGTAGAGGGAAGGAGAAGAAAGAGGAAAAGACCAAAGAATGAGAGGGGAAGAAAGGAAATGAGGAAGAAGAGAAAAGGGATTAAAAGAAACAAGGCAGAATAGTGTAGAAGCAATAAAACTGTAATCCAAGGTGAGAAGTCACCTGCCTCAATTCATACTACCAAGCATCGACTCTTGGGCCTGAGGGTCATTAAGGCAGGAGTGAAAACCTGTCATCCCTGCCTATGCTTCGTATCTGTCTCCTTTACTTTGGGTCAGACATGCACGCACAGCTGTGTCAAGCACTCAAGGAACGTCCATGGAAAAGTCGGCCAGTACCTGAAAGACCTCCTTTCCCCTCAAGCCTAAAGGGACCAAGGCAGGAATCACTGTCTGACACCTGATGGCAGCGATTAGGACTTCTTGGGACTACCCCGAGGAACCAGAACTGAGGATCACCCAGCCCACACCTTGACTCAAGCTACTTAATTTTGTGAACCTCTTCTATTTAAGCCTAGAATTCATATGAGTATCCTGAAGATGAACTTGAGGCCAGTGGACCACTTTACTCCTCCCAATGGGGCACATTAATTAAATGTCTTTTCTGTGCCTTCATTATTATTCACCTCGTGATTAATAGAGTGGAGTAGATATTTTGCCCTAAAACTGCAGTAACACTAGTATATCAAACTTCTAATCTTTTGATCTTCAAATAGGGAGTTGGGACATAGCTTAGTTGGAAAAGACCAGAGGGTAATCCCCAGAACCAGTGTAAAAATGCCAGACATGGTGGTGTACTGTAATCCTAGCATCCGGGGAGTGGAGGCAGGAAGATCTCTGGAGCTTGCTGGCTATCCAGTCTATCCTAATTGGCAAGCTACAGGCTACTAAAATACCTTTTCCCAACACAAGGTACATGGCATTTCTGAGGAACAACGTCCAGGATTGTCCTTTGGCCTCCACAGGCAGGTGCCCACTTGTGTATATGCACACATGCAACACACCCCACACAAATACACATATTTGCATTAAAAAAAGATCACTTTCAGAAGACCTATAATTTATAAAGATTTATACTTACTGTCTAGGAGCTGCTGGAAATCCCAGTAATCATTTTAAGGCAGCTTCGGTTGTAGAACTCAGAAACGTTTCAGGGAGCCAAGGCTAATCCCTGAGCTACA
>PVHP010026900.1:0-25861 GCA_004024765.1 Zapus hudsonius | reverse complement strand
AGAGAGAGAGAGAGAGAGAGAGAGAGAGAGAGAGAGAGAGAGAGAGAGTATGGATGCACCAGGGCTTCTAGCCATTGTACATGAGCTCCAGATTCATGCGCCATTTTGTGCATCTGGCTTACATGGGTACTGGGGAATTGAACTTGAGTCCTTAGGCTCTGTATGTGACCATCTTAACTACTGAGCCATCTTTCCAGCCACCATTTTCTTTTTATATTAAACACTGTGTCGGAAGTCTGAAGCACACCTGCTAAAAATGAGAATTTAGAAACTCTGATGTCCCCTGAGACTACATAGTGAATTCCAGGTCAGCCTGGGCTAGAGTGAGACCTTACCTCGAAAAACCAAAAAAAAAAAGAAAAGAAAGAAAAGAAAAGAAACTCTGATGTCAAGAGAACAAGTTTCTGGAATCTTAAAATCTTTGTTTGTTTTTGAGGTAGGGTCTCACCCTAGCCCAGGCTGACACAGAATTTACTCTGCAGTCTGAGACTGGCCTCAAACTCACAGTGATCATTCTAACTCTGCTTCCTAAGTGCTGGGATTAAAGACATATGCCACCATGCCTAGCCACAATATAATTTTTAAAATAATACCATAATATTTAATGTACCTTTCTGTTTCAATAAATATTCTTCTAGTCCTAGAGAAATAGCCTGGTAACCAGCTTCTCACTGCCTGCAACTGTCAAATCATGCCAATACACAAACTATTGGGGACTTTATTATGTACAAAATAAAGGGGACTGGATTATGTACAAAAAGCCCTATTTGATTGGAGGGGTGGAGATTCATTGCCCAAAATGTTGTGGTTTTGAACTATGTATTGGAAGGCATCAAATCTTAGGAAAGTGTAAAGATCTTTTTGCATAGGATTTGTAAATGCAAAACCGCTAATGGAATTAATAGCCTAATTAAAACTTCGCTCATAAATTATATCTAGATTAAATAGTTAGCTAATAAATGCGTTTATAACCATAAATTATGTCAGGTGTTTAGTTGATGAATAATTATCTGGCTCCACCAAAGCTGAGGAAGGTTTCACTTGGAGATTAAAGATGTGGAATTATTGATTTAGAGAATTTCTGAAATTGGCTTTGCATGTTTTTGTGTGTGGGGGGGTGTATATACGCATATGTGCACTGAGTGTAAATAACTGAGTGAAATGGGAGAGAAATCTGTGGCAAGGAGGCAGGAATAAAGAAGCATAGTATATTTTGATAAGCCATATGGAAATCTACTTCTTTGCTACTTAATAATATATATGCTAAAAAAGAGTTTGGATAGAAGTATCCTGTGGAGGTGTATACTGTTGTGACCAGAAGCCATAGATTGTTATTGGAAAAATTTCAGTGACAGGGGTAGGATACCTTCCTGTAAGTTGTGGGCCAGGAACTCCTGATGCCCCCAAAGCAATAGTCCATCTTTTGGTGGTTCAAACATTACAGGCTCTTTTTTAAAAAAAGATTTTTATTGACAATTTCCATAAGTATAGACAATATACCATGATAGTTTCCTCTTATTACCCCTATTCTTCCCCTCCCAAACCAACCTTCACTGAATTCCTTCCTTGCTACAATTAGTCTCTCTTCTATTTTGATGTCATCATTTTCCCTCCCAACAGACTTCAAGTCCAGTCAGAGGGCAGTTGGTTTCCCCCATTACAGACATGCCACATTTGCACCAGTTGGCACACTTGGCCAGGCTGACAATCTGTGAGGCTTGCAGGGTCTAGTGCTGGTTAGCACCATTGGTGACTTCTCTTTCCCAAAAGACTGCATGATGCATAGTTCTTTCCAGTATTCTGACAGCAAGCCAACAGAAAGGAGGTTTCCAGCACAGCTCCAGCTTGATTTTTCAGTGACAAGCATCCCGAACAAGTGGAGTTTTCATTGCCCATTAGAACTACATAGTAAGATCCTATTGCTAAAGACTCCACTTGCTCAAACTCACAGCATATGTTCATAAGTCTTGCTTATATATTATGCCCCCCCCCACACACACACACACATATATATATATATATATATATATATATATATATATATATATATATATATATATATATAAATTCCATGGGAGGCAGAAGGACTGTGAGTTGAGGCCATTCTGGACTACATAACACATCTCATGACAACATGGATTATTTAGTGTGACCCTGTATCAAAATGAAAGAAAGAAGGAAGGAAGGAAGGCAGTTCTGTCATATGTAATAACGTGGATAAACTTGGAAGATTATTTTGCTACGTGAAATAAGTGAGTTGCTAAAATACAAATACTGGGTCTGTGAAGATAGCTCAGCTGTTAAAGGCACTTACTTGTAACCCAGCCTGGATTCAATTCCCAATCCCTCATCATAAGCCCAACACAAAAAGTTGCACAAGAACCCAATGTTCCTTTGCAGTGGCAAGAGGCCCTGGCATGTGTGGATGATATCGCTTGCATGTGAAATCTCTAAAGTCAGTCTCATAGAAATATAGTAAATGGGTTAGGAGGTAGGGGAAACAGAGAGATGTTCGCCAAAGGGCACAAAATTTGACTTATGTAGGGTGAATAAGTTCTGGGGATCTAATGTATAGTATACTGACTATAGTTAGTAGTAATATATACATGCAATTTGTGAAGAGAACAGTTTTCAATTTGTGAGCACACACATAATGGATAGCTCGATCATGGTAATCATTTCACAACATACATGTATCACATAATCATGAGGTAGATAGAGCTTTAAAATAAATATAGATTTTGTTAATCATACTTCAATAAAGCTAGGAGAAAGAAACTAATATTCATGAAGGAGAACTGCACCATCACCCTCGTTACACAGAGGAAGGGCCAGATGGAGAACTCCACTGTGCCATCTGTCACACGTTGACAGGGCCAGGTGGTAAATATGTTTGGGGAAAGGAAATTTGATTTTTGTTGGCGTCTCCCTTCTCAAATGGTAGGAATGAATGTTACCTATTGAGAGATCTAATTCCCTTCCATACATTCCCCCTACTACTAAACCTTACCCTTTTATAGCTTCTATTTTGCCTCAGAGAGCTTGCTGCTGGGATAGTCTTTCAAGATTGTGTAAAGATAACCACAGACAATAAATTAAATGCATATGAAGTCATCACTGCTGAGTGCACTGCGGCTGGGGAGAAAGGGACAATGGAATGTGAGGGAATATGGTAGACTTTTTCTACTGGGTCATTGGGATAGGTTTTCCTCTCTTGGGGACACATGAAGACTCTCAATGCCTCTTTTAAAGTTAATGTGAGCCAATTGATGAGCTCTAGCTAATGAACTGGGAACAGAAGTGTTATTCCAGTCTATAATACACATGAATTGCCTTGAGTTCCACAGAAATAGCTATTAAGATGAAAGTGCCATTCTTTTTTAAAATTAAGAACTTTAATATATAAACATACAGTAATTTGGCCGGGCATGGAGGTGCACGCCTTTAATCCTAGCACTCAGGAGGCAGAGGTAGGAGAATTGCCGTGAGTTCAAGGCCACCCTGAGACTACATAGTGAATTCCAGGTCAGCCTGGGCTAGAGTGAGACCCTACCTCGAAAAACCAATATATATATATATATATATATATATATATATATATATATATATATATACAGTAATTTTATCATGTTCCCATCCCTTTATATTTTTGTTTGTCCCCCCTCCCCTGCCCCCCATCCTCTGAGGACCCTCCTCTTTAAGGTAGTCCTTCCTCTGTTGTCTCATTCCTTTTGTCCTCTTCTATCCTCCATTTCAAAATGTTGATGGCTCAGAACCATGTTGTTCTTGTAGGGGTGTGCTAGTAACCACCATGGAGTTATGTATGCAGCCATTCAATTCCTGTCAAGAGGACAGCAACTTGGGGCTGGAGAGATGGCTCAGCGGTTAAGGCACTTGCCTCCAGTGCCTAAAGCCCTGGGTTCAATTCCCCAGGACCCACATAAGTCAGACCCACAAGGTGGTGGCCCTGGTTCATTCTCTCTCTCTCTCTCTCTCTTTCTCTCTCTCTCTGTATGTCTCTGCTTGAAAATGAATAAATAAAATATTTTTTTAAAAAAGAGGACAGCAACTCAAAGTACCACTATGTACTCTGTGGCTCTTATATTCTTTCTGCTTCTCTTTTACGGTGTTCCCTGATCCTTGGAGGGTGTGGTAGAAATATCCTTTAATGCTGAGCTCTGAACACTCGCTTATTTTCTTCTTTGATAATTGAGTCTCCTCAGTGTCTACCACCATTGCCAGAGAGATGGTTCTCTGGCTAGCAGTGAAAACAACACTCATTCTTTCCATAACTACCTCTAATTGTTCTCTGAGCTGTAACAGGTGTGATAGAGATGACTTGTCAAGTGCTAAGACCTGAGCTTTCTCTTCTTCTTGTCATTTTGATGAGTCTTGGGTTTTCTGATATTTGCTGTCATCTAGGATAAAAAGTTCTCTAACCAAAAGTAAGAATAGCATTAATCAGAGTACTTAACCCTACACACTTATAAGGCTTTTTGGTAGATATAACATCTCCATTTAACCAAGGAACAGTGGAAGTCCAAGCCATTCATGCCATGTATGAATTTCCTCCTACTGGGCAGGCCTCATATTCAATCCGAGAGTAGTTGATTACCCCCATAACTTATGTGCCACAATTTCACCCATGGGTATATCTTGCATGGCTGATTAATTTTGTATATTACAGGATCGACTGCTTGTTTAGACTATAAATGTTTTTCCCCAAGCATCTTACATAGTGCTTTCCAGTATTATGGCAGCTATCTAGCAGAGAAATGGCTTCCATCTCAGTTCCAGTTTGATTTCTCAATGTCCTGAAAACACAACCTGTGGTGTATTCAGCAATAGTATCTTAATATCTTGTTCTGGTGGGTAACCAAGTGCTTTGGCAATAGCTCATATTGTTTGGGGCCCTCATGGGCCTCCCTGATACTTCACATACTTCTCTTCACTGTGCAGTATTCATTCAGTATTCTCTGCAGGGATGGCTTAGTGCTACATTCATAGAGCCAGCCTTTATTGTGGAAAGGTTTTTTAATTTCTTAGTCTATTATGAGGGATAATTCTGCTGGGTATATAGTACTTTGAGTTGACATCTATAGTCTTCCAATAGTTGAAACATTCCATTCCAAGTCCTTTTGGCTTTTAGCTTCCATTGAAGCTATTTTGATGGGCTTATCTTTATAAGTGATGAGCTGTTTTTCTCTTACAGCTTTTAGTACTATTTCTTTGTTTTCTGTGTTTAGTGTTTTAACTATAATGTGTCATGGGGAGTTTCTTTTCTGTTACTATGTATTTGGTATTCTGTATACCTCTTAAATGGGCTATCACTTTCAAGATTGGGGAAATTTTCTTCTATAATTTTGTTTTGTTTTGTTTTTCAAGGTAGGGTGTCACTTTATCCCAGGCTGACCTGGAACTCACTATGTAGTTTCAGAGTGGCCTTAAACTCATGGCGATTCTCCTACCTCTGCCTCCTGAGAGCTGGGATTAAAGGTGTGCACCACCATGCCCAGTTCTTCTATAATTTGATTGAAAATGTTTTTATGTCCTTAACATGAAGTACTTTTTCTCCCTGTATGCCTATGATACCTTTGGTCTTTTTAAGTTGTCCCACATTTCCCTCATGTTCTGTTTGTATGGTTTTTGATTTTGTCATTGATTTTGGCTTCCTGATCTATTGTCTCTGCCTTGTCCTCAAGTCCTGATATTCAGTCCTCCACATCATCTGTTCTATTGGCATGACTTTTTTGGGAGAAATTTAATGATTTCATTTTTCATTTCCATTGTGTTTTCTTTAGCATCTCTGTCTATTATGCTCCACTTGCATTTCTTGGTTTGATTTCCTCATTGCATTTAGTTAATTGTCTGTGTTCTCTTGGAATTCATTCAGGTGTTCATGTCTTTGAATTTATTCATCTGTATATTTTCTTTTTGTTGTTGCTACTGTTGTTTATTTGTTTGTTTTTTTCAAAGGTAGGGTCTCATACTAGCCCAGGCTGACCTGGAAATCACTGTGTAGTCCCAGGCTGGCCTTGAGCTCACCGTGATCCTCCTACCGCTGCCTCTAGACTGCTGAGATTAAATGTGTGGGCCACCATATTTGGCATATTCCATTCTTTTAGTTGATTCTTTTGCATTTTATTCAGGCATTTGTTCATGACCTCTTTTAAGTTTGCTGTATATAATTACCATGGTTGTATTTTGGAATTCTTTGTTTTGAGTTTCCTCTAAATAGCTCAACTATAGGACTAGGCATACTTGGTGGAAAAAAATCTTTCCTTTTATTACTTGTTTTGTGATGGGGTTTGCCCATCTGGAGAGAATACCTTTGTCTTACCTAGAATATATCAATGTAGCAACAGTGAGTCCACTGAAGGCACAGGATGGGCTAGGATTGGAATTGCTCTCCTAAGAGAAACATATTTGGATGGAAAGCTTGCTGGGTCTAATTCTTTTGGCTTCTGGGCACCCTAACAGAGTCTGGATTTGGAGAAGGGACAGCTCACTGAGCGGTAGAGGCCTAGTCACCTGGTACTTCTAGTGCCCTGATTACCTGTCAGCCTCTGGGGCCCAGCCTGGGCCTTTGCCCTTGGAGCTGAGCAAGAGCCACTTTAGCACTTTCTGGTTCCCTGACTGGGGAACCAGCCAATGTCTGGAACCAAGGCCAGCACCCTCTGAGCCAAGAAAACCCTGGGGTGCTTTCCTCAGAGCTCCTGTGAAAGTACCATTCCGTCATGGAAGAAGGAGGCCCTTATGAGTTCCCCAACCATACATGAAAACTATTGGCAGTTAATGGGTAGAGGAGGAGAAGTCATTCTTTTCAATGATGTATCTGCTAGTATGTGGGAAGAAGAACAAGGGGTTCTGCTGGAGTGAGAGGCAAATGAGAGGGTATTTGGGGGAGCCTATATCATCAAATTATAATCTATCATATACATATATATATACATATATATGTGAAATTATTGAAGAACAAATTTTAAAAGGAGTATGAAAGAAAATTCTAATTTTACTACTTACTTCCTGTGTGACCTTGAACAATTACTTAATGTTTTCTTCACTCTGGTTTTCTCATATAAAGAAGTTAATAAAAATACATCACAATCAGGATGTTTTGAAAGATGGAGGACCCATGACACCACACAAAGATTTTTAGTAGTTTGGTCCATAATGTGAAGCAAATTAACTGATCTGCACTCATAAAAACCACTCCACGCTATGGGAGGTAAATATAAAAATAACAGAATCTTCAGTATCTCTTCTTAAACAGCACTGTGTTCTCTAGACACGAAGGTCCAGAGACTGTAGATAACTTTGGAAAGCCTGTTCCCAGGAGCCCTCAGCAGTGGTCAAGCTTTCCCCTAGGCCTATACACTAGCTTACATAAAACTATCAAGAACATGTCTCCTTCTAGCCCCTGGGACTTCCCTTTCTCAGCTAGTGCAAGAATGTAAGTTCCTCTCCCCTTTTCCAAATTTTAACATTTCTCCTTCCTGTGTTCATATATATCTTTCTTTTTTTCCTTTCATTATGTAAATATAGTCTGTACTACTCAAAAATTGGAATGTTATTGTTATAGTCAACTTCTCATTGCTGTGACAAAGAACCTAACCAAAAGCAGCTTGTGGTGGAAATAGTTTATTTTGGCTTACAGACTTGAGGGGAAGCTCCCAACAATACACCTCCAACAAGGTTCCAATTCCAAAATTGCCATCAGCTGGGTATCAAGCATTCAGAACACATAAGTTTATGGGATCACTTGAATGAATCAAACTATCACATTCCACCCCTGGCCCCTACAAACTGACAACCACACATGATATAAAATGCAATGCACCCAGTACAACTCTAAAAGTCCACAGAGTTTTTATCAATCACAATGATGTTCAAACATCCCCATAATACAAGGTCTTAACTGAGCTGTAATACCAAATATAAAACCATAATGACACATAATAAATATTCACACTGCAAAAGATGGCATTGGGCTTAACAAAGACAGATGGGTCAATATAAGATTTAAAACAAACTAGGCAAACATCAAACTCTAACTCTAAGTCTGATAATAACCATTGAAGGGTCACTAGAGTTCCAATTCTGCCCCTCCAGCTCTGATAATCACAGTCTGGGAAAACTTTATCTGGTGGTGGCAGCTCTCCTTGACAGCCATCCCATAGTCCTGGCATTTCACTGTGTCTCCACTGCAACCCACAGTTCATCCTCCTGGCTCCATTGGGCTTCCACACAGGTAATCCAACAAGCTTGCTTCACAATGCCCATGGCCATTTCCAAAAAACAAAACTGTGTTACAAATCAAGTGACCCTGTCTTCCTGCATTTGTAATACTCAATGGTACCAGACTAACCTGTTAATCAAGGAGGGAACAAAGCCAAATTTGAAGAACAGGAAAACTTCAACATTCAGGCCCCCTACCTCAAAAGAGTCTACATTATTTCTGTCCCAATCTCAACAGTTGTAATCTTTCAAAAAATTACAGCTAAATGGGCAGTAGTTTCAGCCAAGAGATTTCATTTCTTTCTGTGACATCTCCATCTGCTCACACCAGTCCATTTCTAAACAATGAAAACCTGCACAAGTTCATACAGGCAAGCAGAATGCATCGAGTCTCTCAAACAAACTGTTTCTAGATAAGTCCTGACAAAGTTCTTTCTCACTCTCATAAGCCAAACCTCACAGTCCATAGTTCTTACTGTACTCAGGTCTCTCCAACTCTGACTAAAATCCATCAAACTGTACTTACAGGACTACAAGGAATCTCTTAGGCCAAGGTTTCAAATCCCTCCACATTCCTTCTGCAAATCAGTTCTAAAAGGTCACGGCCACCAAATCAGTGTTCTAACAGCAACAATCCCACTCCTGGGTACCAATCTAACTGTTGCAGTCAGCTTTCTTGCTGCTGCGACAAAGAATCCAACCAGAAGATTTTTATTTTCCTCCTGCTTCTGCATTACATCTCATCTCCAAAAAGAATTTGAAAGTTTTAGAAAAGCCTTCATAAGATTTTCATTGAAGAAAAATAATGGCCTATACTATAATTTTGACTTAACTTGATTAATAAATAATGATTCTTTCAAATCTTCTAAACATTTTCCTATTGGAAACTAATACTCAAAAACAAGACCAGTGGCTAGAGAGATGGCTTTATGATTAAGGTGCTTGCCTGCAAAGCCAATGACTCAGGTTTGATTCCCCAGTACCCACATAAAGCCAGATTACACAGTGGTGCATGCATCTGGAGTTCATTTTTCATGGCTGGAGGTCCTGGTGCACCCATTCTGTCTCTCTCTATATCAGCTTGCAAATAAATAAATAAACTAGACCAATTAATAGTATTTTTCATTTTAATATATTTTAATCTATTTACTGAATATAGCCATCCTGATGGTTTTCTCTGTTACAACTTTATGTGCTGCATTATTTGAATAGCCTTCAAGACATCATTGGGCAACATAGATTTGTATTAGTTACTATTCTTGTTATGATGTGACCAAATACATGGAAAAAGCAACTTAAGGGAGAGCTTTATTTTGCCAGACCATCGTGGCAGAGTCCATGGCGGTGGCAACTTTAGCTAGGGCTCATCAAGTTTTAGTGGCATTCAGGAAGCAAGAGAGCCAGATCAGAAGCAGGAGTAGCCTATAGCCCTCAGGGCCCATGGTGTTCGTTACAGCTTTGAGGCAAATTTTATCATGGCAAGAAAGTATAGCAGAGCAGGTTAGGCATCACATCTAGCCAAAGCAGCTGGAAAAAAAGCAACAAGATGGGTGCCATGCCTCCGGAGAGTCTCCCCCACCACGGCTCTCACAATCTTTCCGCCCCCTCTTCTCGTGGTGGGTGAGTAATAAGGCTGCTTTAATGTTGCGAGCTTAGGGGTTCTTGTGTCGAAAATCCTTGGTTTCTGTCTCAATGGCCTATCCTGTGTTGATTGAATGACTGTGGTTATAGGTCCCTTGTTCATATGTCATTGTCTGCTGGGTTTCCTATGGATCCTCCCTGATATGACTGTGGTGGCTCCTCACTTGGGCCGGGAAGACCGGGATGAGTACTAAGATATACAGGATCCCTTGCCACAAGGACTAATACAGACAGCCCACGGAGGAGGATATACAACTGATCAGGGATGGGGGGGGGAGTGGGGAATTCGGGATAACAACGCATGGTTTGCCCACTAAATAATGTAACTCATTATGGACAATAAATATGTTTAAAAAAATAATAATAAAAATAAAAATAAAAAAATTAAATTAAATTTAAAAAAAAGCAACACGAGAGTGAGCTAGCTTTGGTAATGGGTAGCTGGCTGATAATACTCCCCAAACCTGTTCCAGCAACATACCTCCTCTGTTAAGGTTCCACCTCCCAAATTGCCACCAGCTGGGGATTGAGTATGAGGCTGACTCATAGACACATGAGGCTATGGGGACATTTTACATTCAAACTATCACACCATATTTGTGGAACAGTCCATGTATCATCCAGAAGCATACGTAAATTCTTTCTGGAAAAGTCATTTTCAACTCAGATTTATATTTCTAAGACATAAAGTTCCCAAAAATATTGATACAAGAAATACAAGATACATAAAATTTATATAGAAAGCGAGCATTTTACATAAAAAGGCAGCAAAAGCAATCAATTAGAAATTCATAGTCATAAAACTTTATCAAACATAGAAAATTAAGTATGCTTAATATGCCAACATTGCATAGTTGGGTTCTAGGACAGCCCTGTTCTGGACTACAGACTGCTAACTTATTGTGTCCTCCAATAGTTGAAAGAGAGTGAAAGAGGTTTCTGGGGTTCATGAGAGTCCCACCCTCATGAGCTGATCACTTCTGGAAGGCTCCACTTCCTAATACCATTACATCAGAGGTTAGGATATCAATAAATGAATTTTGGATGGACACAAATATTCAGTCTCTATAACAATGTAAAACAGTAAGAGGGGTTTGAAATATGTATATGAGTGGGTAGAAATATCTAAGTGGGGTCAGGGGAGGGAGATGGAGAAGAGTGGTTTGGTGGAGGGTTACACTAAACCAAAGATATTATGAATAAACCATATGGAAACATATTTCTTTGTTGGCTAATATAAGTATAGTTATAAAAATACATAATGAAAATGAGAGTTTGAGCAGAACTATCCTGCTGAGGTGAAGAATACTGTGCCCAAGAGCCATAGGTTGTTAAAGATCCCAGTACTAGGGGTGTGATACCACCCACCTCAGTGGGTTGTTGGTCAGGGAGGTTCATGAGCCCCCCCACAAATATAGGCTATTGTCAACACTCTTGATTGCCCAACATAATTAGACAGTAGAAGCCTATTGCTGAAGACATCACGTGCTTCTGTTGAAGGACACATAAATCAGCTGGTAGCCTTCTCCTTGCTAGTTAGCTAGCTACCACTGTTCTTTGGCTAAATGGATCTGTTGTGTCCATCAAATTACCATCTAAATGTTTGTGTTTAAGACCTAGTGCTGTTCTCATTCTTGGTTAGAGGAGCTTTTTCATTGATGGCAGTGACTACAGGAGAGATACAAGACTCATCAAGGTGATGAGAAGGGACAGCTGAGACAAGATGATAAGATGTGACAGTTGAGTGTTCAACACTGGATGAGACATCTCTATCACAATTGCCAGAGATCAGCAGAAGACATGGTGAAAGAATATTAGTGCTAGCCAGGCATGGGGGAGCACACCTTTAATCTCAGCACATAGGAGGCAGAGGTAGGAGGATTGATGTAAATTTGAGGCCAGTGTGAGACTATATAGTGAACTCCAGGCTAGCCTGGGCTAGAGCAAGACCCTACCTCAAGAAAAAAACACTAGACTACTTGAAAAGAGAAGGGGGTGAGGAGAGGACAAAAGAGGGTAATGGGAGATTATGATAAAATTACAGTATGTTCATGCATTAAAATTCAGTAAAATATGGGTATGGAGGGCTTGAGAGTTGACTCAGCAGTTAAAGTGCTTGCTTGCAAAACCTGATGGCCTGGGTTTTATTACCCAGTGCCCATGTAAAGCCAGATGCACAATATGGCGCTTGGTGCATGCATCTGGAGTTCTTTTATAGTGGCTAGAGGCCTTGGCATGCCTTTATTCTCTCTCCCTCCCTCTCTCTCTCTCTCTCTTTCTTTATCTCTCTTTCTCTCTCTCTCCTTGCAAATAAATAAAAAAAATTATTTTAAAAATATGGATATGGGGCTGGGTGCATAGCTCAGTGATACAGCATGTGCTTAGAACAAGCAAGGTCCTGGGTGGGTATGTATGTATGTATGTATGTATATATGTATTTATGTATGTATGTATTCATGTATCTATCTACCTATCATCTATCATTTATCTATCTCTGTGTAAATGTGTGTAAAGGAGAAAGTTATAAAAATAACTATAGATTTGAAGAACCCACTAGAATTTCTAAAAATGAAAATATAAAAATTGGAATTTAAAATTCAGTGGAAAAGGTGAATAGCTAGTTAGCCACAGTTAAACAAACAAATAATAAATAGGAAGATAAATCTGAGGAAATTATGTAGAATGCAGCACAAATAGTCAAAGAGATAGAAGATATGAAAAAGATTTTTTAAATATTTTATTTATTCATTTTCAAGCAGAGAAATAGAGAGAGAGAGGGAGAGAACACCAAGGCAACCACCTTGTGGGTCTGGCATATGTGGGTCCTGGGGAATTGAACCCGGGGCCTTAGGCACCGGAGGCAAGTGCCTTAACCGCTGAGCCATTTCTCCAGCCCGAAAAAGATTTTTTTTTAATGAAGGACATAAGGAAATGTCTAACATCTATTTTTCAAAATTACAAAAAATTAGATGAGGGATGTAGAGTTACTCAGTGGTTAAAGGCACTTTCTTGCAAAGCCCAATGACTCTGGCTTGATTTCCCAGTGCCCATGTAAAGCCAGATGAATAAAGTGGTGAAAGTGTATGGAGTTCATTTGCATTGGCAGAAGACCAACACTGACACACACACTCTCTCTCTTCTCCTTTTTCTTTCTCTCTATCTTTTTCTCAAATAAATAAGTAAAATATTCTTGTTAATTTTATTTGCAAGCAGAGAGAGAGAGAGAGAGAGAGAGAGAGAGAGAGAGAGAGAGAGAGAGAGAGAGAGAATAAGGGCATACCAAGACCTCCAGCCACTGTAAAAGAACTCCAGGTGCATGTTCCATTTTGTGCATCTGGCTTACATGGGTACTGGGGAATGAACCCAGGTCCTTAGGCACTGGAGGCAAGTGCCTTAACCACTGAACAATCTCTCCAGCCCAAGTAAAATATTTTTTAAATGAGATAAGAGAGCACAGATGAAACAAGCAATATTTGAAGATAATTGCTAATTTTTATGAATCAATGAAAGCTATTGGTCAACTGTTCTAGATTGTATTGACTAGTTTTCTAGTTGCTATGCTCAAATACATCACAAGAAACAATTCAAGAGAGGAAGCATTTATTTTGGCTCACAGTTTGATGATATAGTAAATCATAGCGGCGAAAGCATGGCAGTGAGAACTGCTCTTAGCTGTGGCCACAAGAGAATAAGGCTCCTTGTTTACATCTGAGTGGGTCAGGAAACAGAGATGGGTCTGGAAACTGAACCAGGCTATAAATCTCTGGCCCTGCCCCAGCAACCCACTTCTTCAGCTTGACTCTACCTCCTAAATGTTCCACAACTTCCTAAATCAGTCCCACCAGCTATATTCACATTATAACCATAACACCCATGAATCTCAGGCAAGAAGTATATAAAGAAATCCATACTAAGGCATATGGTATTGAAACTTCAATACTCTAGAAGACATTTTAAAATCTATCCTTCTAAGGACAACTGGCATATAGCAGACTTCTTTACAAATACATGAAGGCCCTAAAGTTATAGAATAAAATCTGTAAAGGTGTTTTAACCAAAAAGCATATACCTGGCAAAAAATTAGTTTTCAATAGTGAGTGTGACATAAAGATATTTTCCAGAAATAAAAATGGATGAAGTTTATATAAAATAATCCTCAAGGAAGAACATTCCAGAAGATCAAAAAAGGCAAAATAATTTAAGATTAAAAGTCCAAGATTCAAAGATTAATAATGAACAAAAAAGTAGGTAATTCTAAATAAACATTGCCTATGTAAAAAAACAAATAAAAAATATACTATTAAAGCCAGGTGTGGTAGTGCATGCCGTCAGTCCCAGCACTTGGGAGGCAGAGGTAAGAGGATAGCCATGAGTTTGAGGTCACCCTGAGACTACAGAGTGAGTTCCAGGTCAACCTGGGCTAGAGTGAGATGCTACCTTGAAAAAATAAAATAAATATACTATTGAGTTTAAAATGCAATACATATGTCAGGGGAGGACAGTGTTTCAAAGATCCTCCTATTTTTAGGAGGAAATTAAAGATAGTACATGATAAATCTGAACTACTATAATAATAAATAATATAAGGGTTGGGGAGATAGCTCAGCAGGTAAGAGCACTAGCTGCAAGCATGAGGGGCTTGAAAGGGCCTGGAACCACCTGGGTTTGATTCTCTGGGACCTATGTAAACATCTGGGTATGGCCTTACACTTCTGTAACCCCAGTCCTGTGGGGAGAGACCAGAAAATTGCTAGGAATCACAAAAACTACAGTTCCATGTTTGGAGAGAGACTATGTCTCGAGGAAATACACAGATGAACAATAGAGGAAGGATATTCGATGTTCTCTGGTCTCCACAACTGTAAATGTATCTGCACTTACACATGCAAATACATCGCACACCACACCACTCATACTCCACACGCTAAAAAGAAAGAAAGAAAATGGGTGTAGATAGAATAAAGTGAGAAAAATAGCTCTCATAATCAGAAAGTAGTCATGACCAGAGGAAAATAGATATGAGACAAAAAATAAGATGGAAGAAGCAGTCCAATCTTAATAAACATATAAATGGACTAAATGTTCCATTTAAAAGTTTAAAATGATCAGCCGGGCATGGTGGCACACACCTTTAATCTCAGCACGCAGGAGGCAGAGATAGAAGGATCGCCATTGAGTTCGAGGCCACTCTGAGACTACATAGTGAATTCCAGGTCAGCCTGGGCTAGGAAGACGCTACCTCAAAAAACAAAACAAAAAGTTTAAAATGATCACCACCACCATAAAATCCAGCCATGAGCAGTGTGCTAGCTCCTTCCATTCTTCTCTACCTGTCAGGGCCAGAGTTCTGTGCTCTGAGTTCTCTTGTCCTTGAACCGCTGGGTTTGGCCAACAATAAATGGTGACAAGAGATCATAGATGGCAAAAAAAAAAAAAAAAGTGTAGTTCTTGACTGGGACAGTTTTCCAGTAGTCTTGTTATCTCTAGTTAGGACCACAGCTCCTCTTCCAGTAATAATTTTTTCTGGGTTTTAATAATATGGCTGTCCTCTTAGACCCCTCAAGGATGGGACTACAGAGACTTTTCCTATTCACTAGTACCTGGGTGTGCCACCATCTTTTTTGGCTTCTTTACTGTTGTCCACACCTCAATAAAGGGTTCTTTCATTAAACTCCCCTCAATTAACATCTTGTTTAATTACTGGTATTCTGAGTCCTACTTAAAAAGTATAGATACTGAAAAGCTAAAAATAAAAGAATGATTGTAGGCTATGGTGGTTCACACCTATAACCCCAGCATTTGGGAGGTAGGGGCAGGATGGTCACCACAATTTTGAGACCAACCTGGTATACATAGTAAGTTTCAGGTCAGCAAGAGGTATAAAACAAAACCTGGTCTCAAAAATAAAAGAAAGGAAATTTTCTTAAAGTTTCATGCAGATTTTAACCATAAGAAAACTGACTGATATAAGATTAAGAAAATGCTACTCATTGGAGATGAGGCTGCATAATGATGAAAATTTTACTTCACTGGCATTCTAAGAGTATTTGCTGCACAAGCATAAGGACATGAGAAGGCATGAGACCATCTGAGCTTGATTCCCCAGCACCCACTTAAATAGGCATTACTATGCCTGCCTGTAACTCTATTCTGTGGGGAGAAGAGATTGAAGGATCATTGGAGTTTGCAAAAATGGCAACTCTGGGCTCAGAGAAGAGACTTCATCTCAAGGAAATACATGGGTGAGTAATGGAGGGGAGCACCTGATGTTCACTTCTGCCTCTACATACACACAGGGTGTGCACCTCTGCACACACAGGTGTGTACAACACATTACACATACTATGCACATACAAGCAAAAATTATTTTAGAAAAAGAGAAGGTTATTTGGGAAAATGGTTGGTTCTATGCAGGCAAAACAAAGGTTTGAGACTGAGAACACTAGGCTAGGAATGGAAGAAAAGAGAAGACCCAATAAAGGAAAGAAGTGCTCTGAGAAATCGAAATGATGTGAGCAGGCCATTATATGGAATGCTGCCGGTAGTGATACTGTAAAGCCAAGAAAGCTGATATAAGAAGACCACAACCTCCTCAGTAAAAATTAATAAATATATAAAGCATGATGCAAGAGAGTGCATGGAAGAAGATAGGGTTGCATATTGGTATATTGGCAGAGCAGGCATGAAACACTCAAGTTTGAGCAGAGTTTATATGACTTTTTCAGGCAGCTGTCTAGTATACACATAGCTCTTGCTGGTTATGACAAGCCCTTGCCACCCCTTGCTCTTGAGGTGTCATTTACTGATTTGGGGGAAATAAATAGAGGAAAATCAATCCATTGGGAGACAAGGTAGTTCATACAGTAAAATGAAAAGCAAAAATATTCCTGCCTGCTGAGAGTTTCAGGTTCAAAAGATGAAAATGATAACAAAGCACCATTCAAAGATGAAGAGAGATATCAGTTCACCACCTGAAGGTAGAAACAAAGCAACAGAAAGTATTCTAGTCTCTACCTGGGTCGCAGCATTTAGTATGCTTCAAGCTTCGAGGAAACCAGAGATGCTATTAATCATTCTCCCTTGCCCAGACAACCATTCAACAAACAATTGTTCAGCACCAAACAGTGACAGTGCTGAGGCTGGGAAGTTCTGCTCTGTCTGAGGGATGCTGGGAACCAGAAGACAAATAAGATGACTCTAGAAGGATATAGGGCCTCAAATTCTACTGAAACCATTTTTTTTACAAAACAACTATGCTAATTTTTATTTACTTATTTGCACATGCCAGCGCCTCTTGTTGCTGTAAGTGAATACCAGACACCTGCACCACTTTTGTGAATTGAACCCAGACAGGTAGGCTTTGCAAGCAGTCATCTTCAACTGCTAAGCCATCTTCCCAGACCCCTTCAAAACAACTTTTTTGTGTTTTTTCTCCCATATTTATTGTAAATAATTAGATACATTGCATGAGAAAGTCTTACGGTGGTATCCGCATTTCCCTCCTCCCTGTTCCCACCCTGCTGGAGGCCTTCCTACTTGGGCTTGCTGGACCAGTCCATGGGATAGGGGGATATGGATTGTACCAGAGGTAGCCAGATATTTTTTTCTCTCTCTGCCCCACCACAGCTCTTACAGTCTTTCCACCCCCTTTTCTGCTCAGATCCCTGAGTCATGGTGGGTAAGTTTTAGGTCAGCTTTACTGTTGAGGTCTTAAGAATCTCTGGATTTATGCTTTAGATTGTGTTGGGTATCCTCAGTGTCTGTCTCCATTATCCTTTCACAGGTGATCTGATTTGCTATGGAGGTAGGTCTCTTGCTCATCTCACCACTTCCTCGAAGGTTTCGTTTGGGCTCTATATCATAAATTAGGGTGGTTCATCTCCTGCCTGGGTGAGAGGTAACATCTCTAGTACTGTTGGTGGGATTGGGCTGTCCACACAGTTCTCGCTGGCTTCTGAAATACACAGACAGAATCTCCAGTGGAGAGTGAGATCAGTATAGGTTAAATGAGACAAACTTTGTTAATAATCTTTCTGTATATCTCTGGTTAGTGGACATTTCCCCTTGAAGTTCAGGTTCTTGGTTTTCATATGGCCATGTATCCCAGTTCCATTAAAAGGTTACCTGCCTCTGAGTGGATCTCTTAGCCAAATAACAAGCCATTGATGATTAACCACCGAGGTCTTATGTTGAAGTCTTTTATCCATTTAGAGTTGAGTTTTGTGCATGGTGAGAGGAGTGGATCTAGTTTAATTTTTTTTACAAATGTTTAGCCAATTTGTCCAGCACCATTTGTTGAAAATGCTATCTTTTCACCGGTTGACATTGTTGGTACCTTTGTCAAATATGAAATAACTATAGTTGCTTGAGCTTAGGTCAGGGTCTTCAATTCTGTTCCATTGATCTATCTGTTTTATGCCAGTAATATGCTGTTTTTGTTACTATGGCTCTGTAGTATATCTTTAGATCGGGTATGGTGATAGCTCCTGAGGAGCTTCTTTTACTCAGGATACTTTTGGATATCCAAGGCCTTTTCAAAACCCTTCCAAATAAATTTGGAGATTATTTTTTCTATGTCTGCCAAAAATGAAGCTGGTATTTTTATTGGAATTGCATTGAATCTGAATATAGCTTTTGGAAGTATTGCCATTTTCATGATACTAATTCTACCATCCAGGAACATGGGAGATCTTTCCATCTTTTCACATTTTCCTCAGTTTCCTTCTTGAGCATTTTTATGTTTTCATTATACAAATCTTTCACATTCTTGATTAGTGTTATTCCAAGGTATTTGATTTTTTTTTTGAGGCTATTGAAAACAGGACTGTTTCACTGATTTCTTTTTCCATATGCCTATCTTTTGCATACAGGAGGCTACTGATTTTTCAACATTTTATTTTTACAGTTTTTGAAATACAGATCAAAAAAATTTTTACTACATAGATTTTTAACAAGCTTGACACTCTTTTTAATACAAGGTGAGTCAATATAGACACTTTTAAATTTTCCTTTTTAAAAATCTTGTTTTGGAAAAAAAAGAACTAGCCAAAAAGATCCTTGGATACACAGGCTATTGTTCTTCATTATATTAAGAGTGTACCCTCCAACTCAAAATTTGGTCCACTAAAATATATAACTTCCTCCTATAACAACAAAAATAAATTAACCTCATAGTTGGAAAAAAAAAAGAAATATTTGGCATAGGCCTCTGAGCGAGCTTGAAATACAAGGTAGGTTTTGTTTCAACTGCATGGAGGAAACCAGAATCCACTTAGAGGCATGTGACAGAACAACTGTTGCTTGTTCTGTTCCACAGAGGGACTGAATGTGCTGAAGACTCACAACAACCACAGGATCACTTACTCAAAATTAACCAAATATATGATAACTGTAGAACAATCTCTGCAGTTCCTCAATGCCTGAAGAGGGGGCTAGAAGCTTAGAACAAGTATCTTTGTGGGAACAATACAAACATGTTTATTACATTCTGAAGGGTAAAGAAAACACCATCATTTCTACATGATGCCTTGTGCAAAAGTACAAAGAATAAACTCAGGCTGCTTAGTCTTCCACTATTCTCTTAAGTATTAAACTCAGGCCACCTTTAGCCACTTGAAGGGGTGTGTTTTCTTCTCTATTCTCAATTTAAATACTTGCTTCTTGGGACACCAACACTTTTGCTTCTTCTACTCTCTCCTCATCACAGGCTAGATGTCCTTGGCCGCTGCCCGATGCATTGCTGTAGCATCATAATGGTCCTTAGCATCTGGATTAGCCCCGCCTTCCAGTAACATGATAGCAATCTCATGCCTGTTTCTCAATGCTGCATAATGGAGTGGAATGTAACCATTTTTATTGATGGCATTCACATGTGCACCTTTCCCCAGAAGGACTTTTACGATCTCATCCTGGCTAGCAGAAAGGAGACCAACCAGCATCATCTTTATTGGAATTCCAAGTTGCAGCAAAAATTCAACAATTTCTGTATGTCCAGGTGAGCATGCCCAGTGCAGTGCAATTCTGCTATCCTGGTCAGCTGTAGTAGCAAGGGATTTATTGGCCAGGATGTGCTCCTTCAGCTCCTCCATCTTCCCATTGTAGGCCAGGTTGCCGATCATTAGGCAAGACATGCATGCCTCCATTTCACTTCTTGTGGTACTCAGGCTATTGACTTTTGTGTGCTAATTTTGTGTCCTGCCACTTTGCTGAAGGAATTTATCACTTTTACAAATTTTGTGGTAGAATCTTTGGGGTCTGTTATGTATAGGATTTTATCATCTGCATAGGGATAGTATGACTTCTTCCTTTCCAATTTGAATACCTTTTATTTCTTTCTCCTGTCTTATTGCTTGGTCTAGGACTTCAAGCACTATGTTGAAGAGCAATGGTGAGAGTGAACATCCCTGTCTTGTTCCCAATTTTTGTGGGAACTCATTAAGTCTTTCCCCATTGAGTATGATTTGGGCTTTAGTTTTGTATATGGCCTTTATTATGTTGAGGTATAAGCCCCTTATGTCAATTCTCTCCAGTGTTTTGATCATGAACTGATGTTGAATTTTGTTAAAGGCCTTCTCTGTATCAATTGAGATGATCATGTGGTTCTTGTGTTTGAGTTTATTAATATGTGTGGGGAGCTGCTTGTTATACTTTAACTGTGTCGACATTATTTTGAAGGTCTCTGCCATTTTCTCTACTAACCAAAGTTAAGTTTGTATTTCTCTGCTTAAATTTCCTTTTCCCGCCTGCAGGCTTCCTCCTAGAAATCACATGAACCTTGATGTGGTCATGTTACCTAGCAACCCAGTTATGCTAGTTCCTGCGTAAGTGCCCACACACTTCCTCCTGCGAGAGGATATTTAAGTACTACCTGTACTGCAATAAAGTGAGACTTGATCAGAATTTTTGTCTTGTCTCCATTCTTTGCATCTCTTGTCCCTTCCATTCTCACCCCCTCCCTTAGGGTCTTTGTTGACTGACCCACGGGCCGGGACAAATGTGGTGGATTACATTAATCAATTTCCATAATTTGTACCAACCCTGCATCCCTGGAATGAAACCTACCTGTCATGGTGGATAATAATTTTGATTTACTGTTGGATTCGGTTTGTGAGGATTTTATTCAGAATTTTTGCATCTACGGTCATCAGCGATATAGGTCTATAGTTTTCCTTTCTTGTTATATCTTTGATGGTTTTGGTATTAGGGTAATGGTAGATTCATAGAAAGAGTTTGGAAGCATTCCCTGTTCTCCAATTTCTAGAAAGAGAGGTTTCAGTTCTGTGATCAAGGTTTGGTAGAATTCATCTGAGAATCCATCAGGTCCTGGACTTTTCCTTTTGGGGAGGTTTTTAATTACATTTTCAATATCCGTGGATGTGATAGGTTTATTTAGGAGATTTATCTGTTCTGGGCTTAGTTTTGGTAGGTGGTATGTATCTAGGAATTCATCCATTTCTTGCAGGCTCTCCAATTTTGTGAAGAGGTTTTGGAAGTATATCCTGATGATTCTTCCAATATCATTGGTGTCTGTTGTGATTGCTCCTTTTCATTTCTGATTTTGTTGATTTGGGACTTCTCTTATTTCCATTTGGTTAGATTGTCCAGGGGTTTGAAAATCTTGTTTATTTTTCAAAGAACCAGCTGTTTGTTTCATCAATTTTAAAAACCATTTTCTTAGTTTCCAATTCATTGATCTCTGCTCTGATCTTAATTATTTCTTTTCATTTTGAGCTCCTGGGTTTAGATTGTTCTAATTTTTCCAGTGCCTTTAGGTAGGCAGTTAGGTTATTAATTTGAGATCTCTCTCTCTCTCTCTCTCTCTCTCTCTCTCTCTCTCTCTCTCTCTCTCTCTCTCTCTGTGTGTGTGTGTGTGTGTGTGTCTTTGTTATGAAGGCACTTAATGCTAAAAATTTTCCCCTCAGGACTGTCTTCATTGCGTCCCATAAGTTTTGGCATGTTGTATTTTTGTTATCATTTTAGGTCAAGAAAAATTTCAATTTCCTTTTTAATTTCTTGAGCTACCCTTTCATTGTTTAGTAGCATATTGTTCAGCCTCCAATACTTGGTGTATTTTCTGTTTTTTCTCCCATTGTTTATTTCCAGCTTTAGTGCATTGTGGTCCAAAATGATGCAGGAGATTATGTCAATTTTCTTCAATTTATTGAGGCTTGTTTTATGGCCTAACATGTGGTCTATTTTGGAGAAACAAATTTTTAAAGTATGGGTTCTCTCCAAATGTATGGTACTCTCCAAAGGAATCTTTGCAGCAATTGTACCACATTTGGAAAATTTCTTTTGAGAACCTAGAATTTAACTTTACAATGCTGGTAAAAATGCAACTGTTCAAATTAATATAACCTCATAGGGTTATTAGCGGTTTAAATAGACCATCAGTATCTGCTCAAGCCTGCAACTTAATAAGGTTGTAAATCACATTACAGCTTTAAAACCCTTGCAGGAACCTTTCCAGGAAGCAGAAAGTTATGGTTTTGTCTAGTGACCTACCAACAGGACTGTATTCATAGGTACATTGTGTCTCTATGTCCTAGGGATTCTCTTGGGACATGCCCACTTACCTGGAGCACGTGGATAGACTCACTGTAGAATGCAGACTGTATACTAGCTTGCTTTTGTCCTTAAGATCTATATCAGATCTGAGACTGTGGGCTTGGCACAGTGTGAGGCAGGCATTGATAGCAGTTGAAGGGAAAGTTTGCAAATGGGCTGCAGAGCCTCAAGGTTTGGATGACTCAGTTGTTTGCTAACATTCTGGCCAACAGTAATATTCTTTATAAAGTAAGAGATATTTTCCTTTTTCCATTTAGAGCTAGAAAGCTTTATGTCTAAAATAAATGTTATTTATGTACTAAGAAATTCCAGGTCTAGAGAATTCTGTGTTCTTGGTTGACTTATAGTCTCCCAACTTCTTAGAATTTGACTTCTTATTGACAACCATGAGGTAAAAACTCTGTCCTTTGTTTTCAAGATAAGGGAGACTTTTACCCTAAGAGGGTGCTCTGGAGAAAACAATTTTGGAATATAAATTATGAAGCTTATGTCTCAAGAGTTGAGTGCTGATTATCAGAAAATTAAAAAAAAATCTATGGATTTCCATACCCCATTTTGCTACTGTTGAGGTCCCCTAAATTTACCAAATAGTGTTTCCCTGAAGCTATAGTCAGGTTACCTTTTCTGCCCAGGAATTTTTTCATCTGTAAATATAAATTCCACAAAGATTTTGTTGAGTACTGTAATTAGTCTGTCAAGTTAACTCAGTAGTTTAATTCAACTAACTCTATCAATCATTTCTTTTTATTGCAGATTAATAGCTAGGTAATCTGTGTTTAAATTTTATGCATATTAGTAATCAATTAATTACTGATTTCTATTCATAGAAAGCATTCTTTCCTCATAGGATTAGCCAAAATTTATTTATACTATCACAAATCTGTTGTATGTGTTATATATTATTAAAAAAAAATGTTGGGGAGACCATTGTTTTGGATTGAGTTCTTGTACTAGTACCAAATAGATGAGACCAAACCAGAATAAAACCACCTACTTTAGGAACTATATATTCAAACCTAACTTTAAAACTGGCCAGTTGTTAATAAACATGAACTTCACTGTAGCCACTCAAAAGGGGTCCAGGTTACCTGAACCTGAATGAGAAAGTTCTTTCATTTGAACCCTTTGGAGAAGTAACTGTAATAACTAGTTGCATGGGGCAGAAAGGGGGTAATCAGTGTGAACTCCACAAATACCTTGGAATAATACTAACCAAGGATGTGAAAGGCCTATATAAGGAAAATAAAACAATTAAGAAGGAGCTGGAGAAATGGCTTAGTGTAGGGAATTTGCATGCAAAGCAGAAGGACCTGAGTTTGATACCCAAGTACCCATGTAAAGCCAGATGCACAAGGTAGCACATGTGTCTGGAGTTTGTTTGCAGTGGCTGGAGGCCCTGGTGTGCCCATTCTCTCTTTCTCTCTCTCTCTCTCTCTCTCTCTCTCTCTCTCTCTCTCTCTCTCTCTCTCTCTCTCATAAATAAATAAATAAATAAAATATTCTTTAAAATGAATAAAAAAGCCCCTTAAGAAGGAAACAGAGGAGGACATGAGAAGATGGAATGACCTTCTATATGCCTGGATAGGTAGAATTGATATTATGAAAATCGCAATTCTACCAAAGCAATATGCAGATTCAACACAATGTCAATAAAAAAATCCCAGTATCATTCTTTACAGCGATAAAAAAAATAATCTCAAAATTCATATGGAATGGCAGAAGGCATCAGATATCCAAAAGTATCCTCAGCAAAAGAAACATACTGGGAGGTATCACCATAACCAATCTAAAGCTATGATACAAAGTCATAGTAACAAAAGCAGCATAATACTGGTATAAAAACAGACATACAGACCAATGGAACTAAATTGAAGAACCATCCCTTACTTAGATCAAGCAACTATAGCTACTTGGCCTTTGACAAAGCTGCCAACTATGTTAACTGGAGAAAAGACAGTATCTTCAGCAAATGGTGCTGGAAAAATTAGAGTAACCACATGTAAAAAACTGAAACTAGACCTATTCCTCTCACCATGCACAAAAGTCAACTCCAAATGGATGAAGGACCTCAATATAAGACCTGAAACCCTTAAATGCCTGGAAGAAAAATAGGGGGAACTCTCCATGATATAGGAGTGGGGAAAGACTTTCTGAACATTACCCCAGTAGCCCAGGAAGTTCAATAATCACTCAACCAGTGAGATATCATAAAGCTAAAAAGTCTTTATTCAGACAAGCATACCATAAACAGAGTCTACAGACCACTGTTAGATTGGTACAAAATCTTTGCCAGCTACACCACAGAGGTCTAATATCTGTAACCTAAAAAAAATCTCAAAAAATTAAGTAATAAAAAATCAAAAAACCTCTTCAAAAAATGGGGCAGTGAACTGAATAGGTAATTCACAAAGGAAAAAATACAAATGGGTGATACTCAAGAAAATGTTCAGCATCCTTAATCATTAGGGATATGCAAATTAAAACACCTATGAGATTCCACCTTACTCCAGCTAGGATGGCAATCATTAAAAAAAATCTAATAACAACAACAACAAAAATCTAAGGACAATAGATGTTGGCAAGGATGCAGGGAAAGAAGAACCCTCATTCACTGCTGGAGGAGAGCAAACTTGTACAAGCACCATGGAAATCAATATGGAGATTCCTGAAGAAGATGAAAACAGAGCTACCGACTGACCCAGCTATCCCTCTACTGGGCATCTACCCTAAAGACTCCTCTCTTCAACACAGAGACATTTGTCAACCATGATTATAGCTGCTCATTTCACAATAGCAGAGAGCTGGAATCAACCCAGATGCTCATTGCTGGATGAATGGATATTAAAGTTGTGGTACATATACACAATGGAATTTTATTCAGCAGTAAGACTAAGCAGTAAGACATGACACAATGAAATTTGCCGGAAAATGGATACTTATACTTAGCAAACTCACACAAGCACAGGAAGATAAACATCTCATACTCTCCCTCATCTTCAGCTCCTAACCAGGAACAGCTTGAGTTGCAAGCAAACCCAATGTGCAACTCGAGGGATAGATAATAGGGATGGAAGGGTTTAGGGGAGGGAAAGGTGGGACCGGGGGAGGATATACACAAAACTAAATAAAAAATGAATCGGTACCATAGAATCCTTACTGCTGGACAGCAGGCTAAAAGATACAACCCTCCAAAGGAATATGGGGATGCCGTCTGGTAAGGAGGGCCCTGAAGAGGGTGGGATGAAGCCTAACCCTAAAACATTTGGCTCGCACTTATAACTCCCAATACCAGAAATCAGTTACTACCCACATTGAGCTGTTGATCAAAGAGACCTACAAGGTCCCCCAAACAAGACAGGCTTCTGACAACGCACTTAAATACCCACCAGAGGTAGTAGATAAGTCATTACTGCTG
>PVHP010026899.1:0-24313 GCA_004024765.1 Zapus hudsonius | reverse complement strand
AAACCTTTAGGTTTGTTATTTGCAGTTGGAATAAGTTAGGCTTTGATCTGCTTATCTTATCTTGGGGACAGCTGTGGCCTGCCTAGGGGCTTTGGAGTTTTCAGGATTGCTAAGATTTACAGGGGCCCTCGGACTTTGCCTCAACTTCCTTATCAGAAGGAGACTGTCCCAGAAGCCTGCCAGACTCAGCAAAACCCTATATCCTCCATGCCACATTAGCAGAGTACCACAACCTCAGAAGTGACACAGCTATGTCTGCTACTGCTGACTAAGCTGTCTTCGTCCCCAAGTGTCGCATCCAAACTCGACCAGCAAGAAAGGACACAACCGGGGGGTTTTTCTCCGCAGCAATTTATTCAAGAAACCTTGCAAGTTACAATCTTACTAGTTGCTTCTTCATTCTTCTTCTTTTCTTCTCTTTTCTCTTTTCTTCTCTTCCTCCTCCCGCGCTCAGGATGTGCAGGAATTTTAAGTCAAACTACAGCCTATCAGCATTACATACGTATACATTCACAATTGGTCCAAATACACGGAAGCATGCCAGGCATTAAGCCATTTCCATACAAGGAGTTAATAAATTCTCTGGAATGCACACCACGTGGAGGTAAAGAACAGAGGCCAGCACCATCTTCTCAGCAGGCACTCAAACAACGAAAAAGCCCTGCGCTGCCTCCAGTAGGTGGGCGTGGCATGGCTCCACCCGGGGATGGGGCTGGGCCGCCCCGCCCCCTTACCTCACAGGAACGGCTCACTACACCCAAGTTCAGCATCTTGTCTGAAAGGAACACTGAGACACAAAACTGTGAGGAGGCAAATGAATTGGGGTACAATATGAAACCAACTTGACCCACAGTCTCCTGGAGGAGATAAAGAAACAAGGCTTTTGTTATTCATTGTATCACCTGTATTTTTCTTTGCCTATATTGGAAAGCTAAAGAGCTAATAATAGCTCTCCACGATATCAGTTTGATAGAAGCTATCTTGGTCCACACATTTAAAACCATTACCTTCCCCTGGCTTATCAAGACTTCATCTTCCTTTAACTTGTTATTCACTTTTTTGTTTATAATACTTAATATACCTCCTTCCCTTGTTTAAAAACAGTACAACCACAAGACTTTTGTTGACTTTGTTTATTGGTTATTTTCAGCATCTGTAATAAAACCTGGTACACAGAAGACATTAGGTAAATGTTACTGAAAAGAATCAGTGAAGAGAAGTTCACTGATCCTTAAAGTTTTAAGTATTATCTACACATCTAGAGCTATGCATACACATTGCCATTCTTTGATATTCATAGGGATTGGTCTCAGGACATCCATTGATATCAGCACATTGATCCTTATATAAAATTGCCCATTATTTGTATATATCTGTACATATCTGTCTGTATAGTTCAAATCATCTCCAGATTATTTATAGTACTAAATACAATATCAGTTCTACGTAAATAGTTTTTATACTGTAGTGGTTAAGGACTACTGACAAGGAAAACCTATACAGATTCAATTCAGATACATATATACATAGCAGAGGTCAGTAAATTGTCAACATTCTGGTTTGAATGTTTTCAGTTTGAGGCTAGTTGAACCTGCAGATGCAAACCTCAAGGTTATGATGGCCTAACTGTTTATTAATTATGAACATTTACAATTATTGTAATTTATCCTAGGAGTTATATTTGGCCTGATCACACATAATGCACATAAATAGATGGTATACATTTTAATTTTGTGGTACAATTCAAACATTTATGCATGTATGTACACAATGTCTAAACATTGCCAACTGAACTTTGTGTCTTTTTCCTAAGGGATATAATTGTTAGCGATTGCTGTAGGAAAATGGCATAAGAATTAGTTGATTTATGATTTTCTTTTTCTTCTTTGCTATTTTGCATTACCAGCACATAAAACTTTAACAAATCCATTTTCCAGTACTGGGGAAAGGTCTCCAGCGTGTATGTTGAAAGTGTGACTCTTCTTGGGGACTGTGGAATTTGGCTTCTGGAAGGGCTAGTTTTAAAGATTAGAGTGGATGGAGGTAATGGATAGCAGAGATGGCTCTGGTGAGAGGATTAATTTCATTGTCATAGACAGGAAGGGACATGTGTGGCATGGTTAATGAGAGAATTATGTAAATAGCATTGCCTAAAATTGAATAAACACAGAAAGAAGGGGCCTGAGGTTTTCATGTTATACTATCCATGTGAAAACCTTTTATCTCTTCAGTGGAGAAAGTTCTTGGTTAAAGTACTTTCCTCCAAATTAAAAGTGAGCAGTGTGAATTCTAGGGAAAAAAAACTTGATAAAGATTGCATTAGTCAGTGGCCCTTGCTTAAATACAGAATAAGATGTAAGCACTTAACAATTTGTGCCATCTTTCCACTTAGTTTAATGTGCCTAAACAGGCATACCCACATGCATCTGTGTGGCCTTGTACAATTAAGGAATTTCCATTTATGTGCTGCATTTGAAAATGTACTTTTTGTGAGATCCATCAGCACAGAGCTCGTTGGTTCAGTAACTGTCACCCTGCAGCTCCTGTCTGTCATTTTCACATCTTCTTTGGCTACCTATCACTGTAATGAGGCAGGATTGATTTCTGGAAGAGGCTCACATGAACTAGAAAATGCTTGTTGGTTTGTATTGAGGAAGAGAATAAAAGTGGTCTCGCTGTGCATCCTGCAGAGACCATTCCCTCATCTTCCCTTTTGGTTTACCCATTTAATGGCACTTTCAGTCCTGGCACTCATGCAACTACATGCAAGGATGAATCTCTTCCAACCCATTAAAACCAGAATGCTGGAAATTACATTATTTTATAATTGTGCTTATGTTTGCTGATTAAGTCACCATCATGCGTGTCAGGTTCTGGGGGGAGAGGTGCCATAAATTTGGTTTTGCACTCAGCATTCACATTTTCAGGACTACTCACATTCAGAGATGATGAGCAAAGCCACATTTTTGTCCCAATTTTTAACAGCAGAGAGCAATAGAATTACTGAGTGTGCTTGAATTTCTTTTCGAGTATGAACAGCTGAGTATAGAAGAGCCCATACAATGGGTCAAGAGATAGCACTCCTTTGAAGAGAAGAGTAGCAGTTGGCCAGATCTACTCAGATGCAAATGGGAGCGTGCTCTCTGATGCAGACTTGAGGAGGGGATTTGTCCACCTCTAAATAGAGCAGAGCAAGGGGCTAGGTCTGCATTCTATCTGTGGACTGTGGGCAATTCATGTAATTATTTCATAGTCAATAGGGCATATTTGGAAAAGGCATAACACAATGAAAATACAAAATAAATATAGTTATCATTTGAGAATCAAAGTTGAAGAGACCAAACACATAAAGGATATGTGAATGATTAATTTATAGAAACATTCCGATCTTTTTAGTCTAATAACAAAATATTTTTAATAAACAGTGGAGCAAACTTGGAGATTTAAAAAAATTAAGCCACTAAGGAAAGCACAAAAAGTTACATAAGATGCATTATCTGATTATAGTCATGTCTGACTGCAGTGAAAACCAACAGCTCACAAAGGCCTAGAAAATGATACTGATGTAGGAAGATTGCAAATAAAATTTAAAAATCCACATGCTTATGAGAACAGACACTGTCAATATATTAAGTAAAACTCATTTGTGTTGACAAAAAATTAATAGTTTTAAATCCCTTTTTAGTGACAAAATAAATGATTATAAATAACCTAAAGGTTAAACACAAGAATAAAACTATGTAATTGATTTTTTGAAAAGTCACCAAGAAAATGAAGTAGACAAAATTGCTATAATTAAGTATAGATGCTATGCCATTAGAACCAGAAATAAATTAGCAGACAAAACTATATATTAGTTGATTAATTGATACAAAATTCCTAAATAATAGTGATTTTTTCAAATGCTGTCTTTGACTTTATGTTTACATGTTCTATATCTCTTTAAAAAATAAATAGCAACTCCAATTATTTTCTTACTATGCTTTCATTCTAATTTCTGTTTAATGGTCAAGAAAAAGTATATACTTGTATGTTTCTATAAGTGTACATATTTCAAATAATTTTATCTCATATAGTTATCTTTTCAATTATTTAAATTTTTTGTTTATTTCAAAGAGAAAGACAGAGAGAGAGAGAGGGAGGGAGAGAAAGAGAGAGAGAGAGAAAGAGAGAGAGGGAGAATGGGCACACCAGGACCTCCTGCCACTGCAAACAAACTTCAGACATGTGCACATCTTTGTGCATCTGGCTTTATGTGGGCACTTGGGAATTGAACCCAGGTTATCAGGCTTTTCAAGAAAGTGCCTTTCACCACTGAACAATCTCTTTAGCCTTTTTTTTTCAATTTTTGAATTGTCGTACAGCACAAATATTTTAATTTGATATGGTCCCATTTGGTTGCTTATGCTTTGGACATAATATCTAAGAAATAATTTCCTGTCCTATGTTCACAAAGATTTCAATTATTTTATGTGTGTTTGTGGGTGTGTGTGTGTGTAGACTATGTGAAGTGGTGTATTCATCTCTGTGTGTTTACACAGTATGTGTGCAAGTGGAGACCGGAGAAGAGCCACCGTGCCCCTCTCTTCTCTACTGCTCACCTGCTTACTTTCCTTGAGATGGGGTCTCTCCCTCAACCTGGAGCTACTGTTTTTCTCAGTCATTAATTAAGGCCCTGTGATTCTCAGGTCTCAACACATGTAGACTGTGGTTATAGGTATGTGTGGCCATGTCAACCTTTTGATGTGGGTTCTTGGGGAGTCAGACTCATGTGATCTCAGGCCCTCTCAGACCCTTATACTTAAGTAGTAATCACTGAACAATATTCCTAATCCTGTATTGTTATTTTTATTTCATTATCTTTTTGATTTTTTTGAGAGTATCTTGTCATGTAGAACAGGATGGCTCAGATCATTATTTAGGCTAGTAGTAGGCCTAGAACTAAAAAAAAAAAAAAAATCTTTCTTTTTAACTAAATGTCCCCCATGCCAAGATTACAGATGTGCAACACCATTTACATTCTATATTTAGTTATTGATTGACTTAGCTGCTTTTTATGATGCTAGATAGATAGCTCTTACAATGCGGCATTTGACCTGTATTAATTTAGACATTTGACATGCATTAAGTTCATACATGTGTCAGGTGGGAGGTCTAAATTTGGCTTTTTCATGTGCAAATCCAGCCTTTTTAGCCCTACTTGGAGAATAACTCTTTCCTGATTGAATGTTTTGGGACCCTTCTCAATTGCCAGCTGCTCACATTTGGACAGGTTCATTTCAATACTCTGAATTCCATTCGTTTGTCCTGCCTTATGACAGCACTGTGCCATGTTTGTTAATGTAGCTTGCTGGCAGCTGGTATTAAGGATGGATGTGCCCTCGACCTTGTGCTTTGTGCAAGATTTTTATTTTTGGCTCTTATTCTCTTGTGTTTACATATGAACTTCTAAAGTTATACACACCTAGCTGCTGTGAGTGTGACGATGGGTGCTCTGCACCTGCTGGCACAGTTCATGTGCGCTCTCCTGATCACATTACATCTTCCTACCCATGGAAACACACTGCTTCCACTTATTTACATTTTTTCCAATATCAATATGTTTCAGTGATCTTTTTTACTTTCCAATGTAACAGTTTTACCCTTGTTAAGTTTATCCATAAGTAGTTTATTGCTTTCGAGGTATTGATGCCATTGTTGTTTTTCTGAGAAAGCGTTTCACGCACAGCAGGCTCTCCTCAAAATCATTGTGTAGTTAGGATGACTTCGAACTTCTTATCTTTCTGCTTCCACTCCCCAAATGGAAGATTTGCAAGGGTGGGCCACCCCACCTGGCATGATGCTATTATAAATAGAAATATTTTTAGCTTCATTGAGGTCTAGTAGGTTGACTCTTTTGCTACCTTGCTAAGCTCCATAGCTTTGTAAATTTGTTAGGATTTTCTGTATACAATATCATGTATCATCTATAATATCTATGCAACATCATGTCATCTAGAATATCTATGCAGTTTTATGCCATCTATAACTACACAATATCATGTCATCTACAAAATCTATGAAATATATCATCTATGATATTTACACAAATATCATGCATGTTATCATGTCATTTAAAGTATCTATTCAGTATCATGCCATCTACAAAGACATTTCTTTGCTGCTGCTTTACAACAAAGATGGCCTTTATTGATTTATTTTTCTTGCTTAATTGCTTTGTCTAGAATTTTCAGTATAATGAAAAAATATAATAGAGTAGGCACCCCTGTCTTGCTTTCCATCTTACGATAATAACATACACTTTTACCCATTAGTTATAGTAACAGCAATTTAAGGTTTATAAATTATTATACATTTAAGGAGTTTCTCTATTCCTTATTTGTTAAGTGGCTTTATTTTGAATGGTTTTTGTCTTTGCCAAATTCTTTTTCTGAATTTACTTAAATATTGTATACATTATCTGATTTTTTATAATATTGAAATGATGCTATCTTGGTCAATTATTGTGTGTTGACTTCTTGGGATTAATTTCTCTTGCTAGTAGAGTATAACCCTATTGATATATGCCAGATTTCATTTGCTGGTATTTTATGGAGAACTTTTGCAACTGTATTCATAGTACATGTTTTTCTGTATTTTTCTTCCTTTATAGCTCTCTTCCTGAATGAATTAAGGAGATTTTACTTTCCTCTTTTTGCAATGTATGGTAAAGTATTGTTTTTAATTTTTTGAATATTTGATTGAATTCACTTAGCTCTAGACTTCCCTTTGACTGATTTTTTTGTTTCATTTTGGTTTGTTTTTATTCAGGTGTTGATGGTTTCTATTATTCTAGGTACTTGTGCCTTCCCCCAAATTCCTTAACGATGCTAACTAAGGGCAAGTCATGTAGAACTCAGGTTTCTTAATTGGTAGTATTCAGGTTATCCATGTAATATTCACATTATTCTATTCTTAGCAAAGTATTTGTCTATAACATTGCAGAAGAGTGGGTGGAAAAATTGATAGAGCCACAGAGTGCGCAGGAATACCCTGAGGTATGCTCTCTCCACTACTCCATAGAGAGACTGGCTGAGGCCTTTACGACCCCATGAACTCACTGAGGAGGGCCCCAGGGAATAGGAGCAAGGGCTCCTCATGAAATATATTATGTAGAATAAATATGCATATTATAGAAATATATAATACTTATCCATAGAATTCTCTTATAATGCTTTAATTTTCATTAGGATGGTGGTAATAATTCCTCTGTTTTATTATGTTAGGCATTTTAATTCTTTCTATTTGCTAGTTTAACTAATGTTTGGCTATTAAATTGCTCTTTTAGATGAGCCAACTTTAGCCTATGTTGAATTTCTTCATCGTTACCTCATGTTTATTATTTATTTCCTGTAATTTTCTTTCAATCTGGATTTTTTGTAGTGTTGCTTTCATGTATCCATGGATGATCCATTTAATAAGTCATATTTTTAAAGATATGGTTTTCTTTTGTTGACTGGATAAACGCAACTTTAATCTTTACTTGTGTTTATCCACTCTGGATGCTGTAGCTTAATACAGAACAAACAGACCACATTTTAGATACATCCTCATTGCTTTTCACCTTTTTGGCATTTTTACTTATAGCTTCTTGGGAGAACTTCTCAGGGCTAGCATGATTCCTAGATGGGAGCCAGAACAGCTGTCATTATTAAGTACTGATTGGTTGCCTCTGTGCCAGTTTATGCTGCTACCAAAGGGAAGGCAAAGTCCTGTTCCCTTACATGTAACCAAGACATCGTGTTTGTCAACTCTCTGTTTTCACGATCAATACTGAGAAAATTAACTTATAAAGAGAACATGTTTATTTTGGTTCATAGTGGTAGAGGCTTTGGTCCACCTTGGTTGACCAAATTGCTCTGGGGCTGTGTTGAGATGGCATATCAGGTGGGTAGTGTGGGGTGGGAAAAAATCACTCACCAGCTGTCCAGGAAGTAAAGGGATGAAGATGGGGTCTGGATTTTAGGATCTTCTGTGAGGACATATCCCCAAAGTTAAAAAACTAGTCCTCAGTCCTTGCTTCCAATAGCATTAAGTTACACACCAGTTCTTTATCAATGGGCTTTCTGGAAACACAATAGCAACTATAGCACCAATAAATCAAACACTATTGTCAGTTATATTATGCTTTTATACTTGAATTTTAGCTTCTTTCAAGTTTATACATTCTCATTCATGTTTTACTTTGTAATTATCATATTATTAAAGATGAAAAACCCATATGATTATTAGCCTTCAAACTTTCTTATTTTGGGATTTTAATTTTTATTCTCACACTCATTTGAATATAATTTATATTTACTTGACTTAAAAGATATGACTGAATAGTTCTATTTCTATTCTATACTAGCTTCAACCACTGATATATTTTCTTTAAATTTGTCATTCTGTATTTAATTCCATCTATATTCATTGTTGTTAAATTACATAGCAGATAGAGTTAAATTCATCTTTCTACTTAGTTGCAAAACTCATTCTCTTTCCTCTGGTTATAAACATGTTCTAGTTTTTCTCCTATTACATTTGTAGTTGTAGATTCATTTTTTAAAAATATGGTGTTAGAAGTCTGTCCTTCCCCTATATTCCAAACTTAAAACTTAGTATTACCCCAGTTGTTTGTGTTCCTAATTCTACCATAGATCCAGGTTTGAGATTATGTTAGCCTTTCACTGGGCTATCTTGTCTATTCCATTGATTTATTCTGTGTACCTATTTGGAGAGGGGGTTAGATGAAAGTCTGTGGTACATTATAACAGCTGGTGGAAAAAATCCCCTCTCTTCTTCCTTATTTATTTGTCTTAGCTATCTGTGACCTGTTCAAAACGGTTGCCATTTGTTTACATATTACAGGGTTTTAAATAATAAATTCATAATTAAGCTTATTTTCATTGGATTTTTACAGTAATAAGGCAAATCTTGAGTTATGACAGATCTTTTATTTAAGACTCAAGTATTACATTTCATATATGTTTTTCTAAATTTTTTTATTCTCAAGGCCATAACTAAAAAATATTTTTCCACTAATAATTTTAGGTGTTAAAATTTGTCTAAAATAAAGACTCTACAGATGACTATGATATGAATTATGTACCAACATGTCAAATAAAATTATATTCTTGACCAAGATATATGACGTTTTCAGCCAACTTGCAGACCACTGGCTGATGTTTGCTACAATCTATGTACAACAGTCCTACATTGCTGCAGTTGTGATTATCACTTCTTGACAGGAAAAAATCTAAAGATCTTTTGAAGCCTTTTAATAGCATCATATTTTAGCTCATTGCTCTGTCACAGAGTAATTTCTTCCTTACCAATATGTGATGCATTCTTTAGCGACGTGACAGCTTTTTTTTTTTTCACAGAAATGAGACATTGATTCACAAGCATTCAAAGTATAAGGATATCTATAATTAGATTTACATCTTCCCAAGAGCATAGAATGGCACTGCATTGAAGTATTAAAAATTTAGGAAGTAGTAAGTGATAAAATTTGATTTGACAGCTCATACAGGAGTAAATAATGTATTCTTACCACTAAGTTTTTTCAAATTCTCAACATTTACCTCTTTCATTGCTTATAACTTCTTATATGTTTTATAATAGACCTATACCTATACCTATATCTTATTTACAGTTACATCTATATGTATAAGGACTAATTCTTAGGAAGTAGCAAATAATTAGATTATCTGAAGAGGTGATTAAAAACAAAGTTCAGGGAAATATGTCATGGTGTGTAACTGAAAAAAATAACTTGAGCTATAGCCGTAGTTAAAATATGATCCTAAGAGCTTTAAAGTTTAATAATTGTAACAAAATCTATACATTGTAACTTTCTATTCTTTAGTGTATTTCAAATAGAATGCCCTTGTTGTGGTGAGCTACTTAATTCCTTGAAAAGCTACCTAGATAGGTACTTATTTTATCAAAAAATAAAACAAAAATCCCTTACTTTCAGTGAAATGTGTGAGACATAGTAACATATAATTGCACACAACATCAAATCTATTCACACTATCTTTAATTTGGAGAAATGTTTCTTTTATAAACTCTATTTAATCTGGGCCTGTCCTGCACCTACTTCTCACCAGTGTTTATATCTGTGCTCTCATTCAGGGGGAGGCTCACAAGAAATCAAAGCTTGAGAAACCTGAAGTTAACAGAAGGGGGAGAAGCAATGACTTAGAGGAAATGAACAGGATTGAGAGAGATTTCCCTGTGCTGTAGTGCTGAGATCTCAAACATGCTCTCTTCAATGGAATGATAAGTATATTGTTATCTGTTTTTAGTTCAACTTAACTTTAACATTTGTTTAGGATTTGTTACAGTTCAGAGTTATGCAAAGCACCTTATGAATATTAATTGTCACAATTATGATGACAACTGTAGCACAAGGTTACTTTTACTACTCTTTCTTTTAAATGTTAGCAGAGGACAGTCGAGTAACTTCTCAAAGTTCTTGGCTAATGGTGAAACAACATTCAAAACTAGGTAGCATGACTCAAGAAATTAGGTTCAAATTTACAGTGGAGATTTATTTTTATTCATTGGATTATATTATTGAAATCACAAGGTGAAGCTCTTATCCATGAATGCTGATGCTATCATTAAAAGGAGCCAATTAATTTGGGATGAAGTAGATATGTGTGACCAAGAGAATTGAAATGAGAGGAAAGTGATTGAAGAAATAATTTCATGAAGGAAAGTTGGCAAATATGATGGAATAGGCCCCCATACACTCTTCCTTTAGGTCCAAATGTTATCAACCTTCACCAATATATTTTCACATATGTACTCTGTTACTCATCTTTTCCACCCTTGGTTGGAAGGTTTCAAAGCTTTCCTCAAATGTGCTATGATCTCATCAAAGATATACACATACACTACTAGAAGACAATCTTTGCAACTATAATAATATTACTATCAATATACATCAGTAAATAATAATGTCTTAGAAAACATAGCATCAAGTTTCAAATCTATTTTATTTATTTTACTCTTTAAATATTTGGTTTGCTTACATTAGATACAAACTAAAATTTTATATATATATTATTTTATATTTATATTTTATATATATATATATAAATTTTATATATATATAAAATTTATATATATATATTCTTTTTATCCTCAAGGTCTCCAATCTAGACTTCAATAAATTTAGGAACGCCAGAGAACATTGATATCATTTGGAAACAGCATGCATTCTGATCAGCAAACCCTGTCAAGCCAGACAGGAGGTAACTCTGATAGATTTCAGGACCTCAAGGGTATTATTATAAAAGACTTCTGTCTAGCAGATATTTTTCCTAGCTATTTACCGTGAGGAATCTGATTCCTGAATCTTAATTTAAATTTGGATCCTCAGAGAGGGGCTTTTTCCCATAATTGAGTCAGAAGTCCGGGAAGCAACACCAATTGTGGCGTGTAAGAAATAGTCATGAGACCAGCAGAAGAGGTCAGGGTAGGGAGAAATGGGTACAGGTAGCTAGGGAGCATTGGATCTACAGCCAGCACTTGAAAGCAAGTAAAAGCTATGCCTTGCTTAAGGATTCTTGTAGAGAGGGGAAGGTACTTAAAATTGTCACATATGAATCGCATCTCTCAAGCCTCCTGGCTGAGCTCCCAGATGTAATTCTGTACAGTCTCTTTGCAGACCGGGCATCTCTGTTTACTCTTCATTGGCAAGAAAGCAAATGGGAATCCCACATTCTGGATGGGTGGCCTTGCATGGTCTGTCTCGTGCTGGATTTCAGCTTGAAATCCTTCATCTCCCAGCATCCTGAAATGTCTGACCACATCACTGAGCTAGGGCAGAGCTTTAGTATATCTGAGACCTTATGTGTGTAGTCCCTCCTCAAACACTCCTTGCTTCTGTCTCGCTATCCAAGTCCTGGTCACCCACCTGTCTGAGTGTAACATGTCATCCAGGTGTGTATGTATGTGCAAATTCATCACATGGCTTTTTTGTTTGTTTGTTTTCTGAGGTGGGGTCTCGCTCTAGCCCAGGCTGACCCTGAATTCACTGCGTAGTTTTAGTGTGGCCTCAAACTCATGGCTATACACCTATCTCTGTCTCCAAAGTTCTGGAATTAAAGACTTGCGCCACCACAGCAGGCTTTTAATGGAAGTGAGACAATCTGTCATTGTTCAGCAGCAATATGGAACATGAGTTGTGTGCTCGGGTTGCTGTAAGCACCAAGAAGTGCATCGTTGAACATGAGTTCAAAAATCGTAGACATCTAAGGTTTGCCTAGATACCTCTCCAATGAAGATACGCAAAAGGCTAAGGACCACATAAAACCATGTTCAGCTTCATTAGTCAGAGAAGTGCCAGTCAGAATTGAACATAAGACCATTAAGGAGAGCTATTTTAAAACCTAAATATATAAAAGCTTTCACAAGTATGTGGAGGGGATAGAATCCCTTTTCATTGTATGTAAAGTGGTGTAATATTACCAAAACCTTTTGGTACTTTTGGTACTTCCTCAAAAAGTTGATCACAGTAGCTGGAGATATAGTCCAATAGTTAAGAGAACTTCTAATGAAAGCAAGAGGGCCTGAGAAGGCCAAAGAGACCACTTGAGCAGCTGGGCATGGTTGCACAGCTGTAAACCCCATCCTCCAGGGGAACAGAGACCTGAGAATTGCCAGAGTGTGCAAAAACAAAACAAAAGGCAAGTTCAAGTCAGAATCAGAGGACGAGGAATTGAGTGGGACACAGATGTTCTCCTCTAGTCTCCACAAGAGCACACCCCACTGCAGGCAAGTGCATAGATGCTGCATGGATTCATACTTACGCATACACATGGCATCCTACACACATACTCTGTATCACACACACACATCCACACAGAGATCCACACAAAAGTTAAAAAATGAACGTAGGAGCCACAAATGACCAGCTCTTCTACTCTTCAGTATATTTCCAAACGAAATAAAAGCATGGGCCCTAAGAAACCCTTGCACACTGGGTGTTCACAACAGCACTGTTTTCAGTATTCAGACATGGAAACAATACAAGGGGTCACAGTAAATAGAATGCAGCACATTCATGCACTGTAGTTCTCGACATCCCTACGGAGAAGTGAAGGGCTTCTGAGACTTGATACAGCATGGATGAGCCTTGAAAGGAATACGGACCAGAAAGAAGCCAGACCTAGAACAAAGATTATATAATTCGGCTTATATTAGCTACTTAGAATAGGCAAATCCATCAAGACAGAAGACAGATTAATAATTTTCTTTGCAACTGCTGCAATTTTTGTTTGAGATGTTGAAAAAGTTGTGAAAATAGGCTGTGGTGTTGTTTGCACAACACTGAGAATTGTACCCTACAAAATGTCAAGAATGGAAATTTAATGTTATTTATATTTTACTGCAAGCAAAAGAAACAAAAGCCAACATTGTATAAAAATGAAATATACAAGATTAGAGATGCATCTATAATTTTATGTGTTAAGTTACTTTTCAGTTGCATAAAATCCAACACATTTTGTTAGCAAAGTGGAGATTAGATTAATAGTTTGTATTGATGCTGGTATGCTGTCTCCTGCATGCTGAGAACATGTCTGAGGTGCAATAAAACTGTAAATGTATTATTTTTATATCCTAAGAATAAAAAATACAGGAAAAAGAATGCTTTCCTTTTCTCTATGAATCACATATATAAAGACTCAAAATTATATTTTATTCATGGAAGTTGCCTTGATATCAGTGAGATAATATTCACGATTATTCAAAGTTATAAGTTAGCCTAATGCTCAGCAAAGGTAGTTGTTAAGTAAACCATTGAGCCTGATAGGATACTGTGTATCAATAAGTCATGAATAATTAGAAGACCCTGTAAGGAAGCTTAAATATGAATATGTAAAGCTATTTAGGGGAGGGTCATATGGACTTTATTACTAATGTGAAATATTATCTCTGTAATTAATACTTATTCAAACATTAAGAATCATAAGATCAAACTGAATTGGTTTCAAAATAATTTGTGAAAAGAAACATGCCTATTAAGTCTGTGAGTGGATATAATGAATCAGAAAGAATATGCTAATTCCAAGCTGAATATGTACTGTCTTGGCCTGAGTCAATACCAGGCTTAATTTTATGTGTTATGTCTACAATGTATTAATGAAGACATAATAGCTGTTCCAAGAAATAGGACAGAAATAATTGAAGACAAAATTAATAATTAAATAATTTAATCAACTGGTACGTAATGTAAGCCATCTGGTTTGTAAGAAGGTTCTTCATTGACAAGGAAACAACACTTTCAGAAAATGAATATCTTTATATTAATAGTCCACCAGTAAGGCCTTAAGGTCAAGTCTTGCCTCCAACAATTCTACTATTGTATTAAAAATTATGTAGAATAATCAAATGGATATCTTTGCCCTTAATTTTGGATATAAATTCACACAGAACAACTTCTTGAACAGAAATGTGCTGATCCCTTTATTACTGGTACCTTTTGTCAGTGCTCTTCTATCCAATGCTTTTATTCAGAATACAGATAAAATGTTATCCTGCTAATATTTTTCTTTATTTGCATTTGCGTGTGTGTGTTTGTGTGTGTGTATGCGGGCACCAGATGTGTGTGTGTGTGTGTGTGTGTGTGTGTGTGTGTGTGTGTGTGTGTGTATGCCTGCACCAGGTTCTCTTGCTATTGCAAGCAAACACGCTTGTTCACTTTTTACATCTGGCTTACGTGGGCGGCCTGGAAACTGAACCTGAGCCTGCAGGCTTTGCAAGCATGTACCTTTAACCCCTGAGCCATCTTTCCGGCCTCCATATTGGTTAGTTAATATATATTAGTATAACCAATATAGTTTCTCACTATATAACTGTATTTGCTAGAAATGTACTGCCATTTTAATTATTATACCATATAATTTGGGAAGACTAATGCTCCTGCAGTGGATGGCACAAATAGACTGGGTTTGTTCATATGTGCTCAGTGATGCATTTGCAGGTGCAAGCTTTGAACTGACAAGCCATCCTGGACTTGAGGGCTTTAGGCAGAAGCCAATGGTGCTGGGGAGAAAAGCAACTACAGTTCTAAGAAACAGTTTAAGGTATAGTGAGACCAAAATTACATTTTGGGGCTTCCAAAATAATCAAGATGAGTAGACCGCGATGTGAAAGAAGAGGTAGTTGAAGAGAACCAAAGCTGGTTCTGAGCAAAGGTCTTCATCTCTAGGCATTTGCACTCATGCTTCAAGGGACTTGAAGCGAAGTGACTAAGTGGGAAGCAGCTGAAATGAGTGAAAATCCTGCTGCTTTCCTCTGCAAGGGACACAAATATCTGAATCCCAGGAAGAAGGGCCTCTCAAAATTGTTGGCGCTCATCAAAGCCTGGCCTCCGAAGGTCGCCCTTCTCAACCGAGTGCCAGGCAACAGCAGCCAGGGTGACCCTCAGGTTTGCTGCTTTGGTGGCCTGGATTCAAGGCGGTGGCGAGCTAATCCGCTGCTCTCGTGCCATCGAGAGGCCAGGCAAGCCTTCCTGCAGGAGACACCACCGGGGGCATTGAACCACTAAAACCATCAATTAAAAAATTGCCCCAGGGGAACTTCGACTAGAATCCAAGGTGTTTGTGATATATCCCATCAGAAGTGATGCAGATTTCTCCTTCCACTGTAGCTAGGGAAATCAGCAATATTTGGGCAGTTATGTTGGAGGTGATATTGTCTCTCTCTCTGTCTCTGTCTCTGTCTCTGTCTCTCTCTATCTTTGTCCTCCTCCTCTCCCTCTCTCCTCCCATGATCTACTAGCACAATATTACTGGCCTAAACCAACGTGTTAGACAAGAATGGGCGACATGGAAGAGAGCCTATTGTCTCAAGGAAAGACAGGGTGACGTTTTTATACTAAACATATGGAAGAGTCAAGCCTCGACCAACAGCCTTAGTCAGCTGATGGCTGGAACATACAGACGCTCATTAGATAAGAGCTGCAAGGGAGATGTATGGTATATCCAAGAGCAGGAGCGCCCAAGGGAGCTTTGGAGTTACCTATGCACCAACAGGCAGCTAAAACAACTAACAGAATATAATTGGGGAGGGACTGACAATATAAGCGTACCTTTAGGTGGTCCAGTTACAAAGGACAAAACAGCTACTTTGAAATACCTGCAGTTCATGTATTCACTGACATCCAGCTAAGGGCTGATCTGTCACGAGAAACTAAAGAAAAACAGAAACTAAATAAATACAATAACAAACAACTTAAAAATGATAAAATAAGTTTCAACCTAGAATTCTACGGCCACTGAAAATATCCTCCAACAATAAAGCTGACATATTTCTGAGGCACCAAAAGAGGAAATGAAAATAGGGATTATCCCCTGCATACCTGCACTGTATTTGAATAAAATGTTAATGACACAATACTTGAGTTATTAGAAAAATATTCTCAAAGAGTCCAGTTGCTCCTTTCTCCTACATGCAGCATCAAAAGAACAACAGAAAATAAAGAAATTGGACAGGATTAGCTATACAAAAAATTTAAAATAATATTTTATGGTGACTAAAAGAGATGTAAAAAATTATATTAATAAATATGTGAGAGACACTTAGAAAATACAAAACACAAGAAATATTTGGAAATGGATAAGTAAAGAGGAGGTCATCAACATAGAGCAATGCATAGAGAGGTTTACAAAGTTGGTCTACCTTCTGTATCTATGGTTCTTCACCTGCGGACTCTCACAATAATCAGTCAGAAACATGGGGGAAACTGTCTATATGAACATTGTCAACTTCTTAGGTGCATGACGTTGTACTACGATTTAAAGTCTGTGGCAAAATGTGCATAGTTTACATGCAAAAATAATGACATTTTACACAAGGGCATAAAGGTCCAGGATTTTGTATCCAAGAAAGGTCAGCTGTGGTCCCAGGACCAACTTTCTGAGGAAAGACTATTATGAACAACTTCATGGCAAACATTTTTTTATAAAGATAAAATCTTAAATTTCACTTTAAAAGATGACTAATTAAAACTGACCCAAAATGAAATATATTTGAATTATCATATTTTTATGAAGGTAGTCAAATATATAGTTAAATAATTTTCTTCCCAAAATTTGAGCCTGCTAATGGTTTCACTTGCAAATACATAGTCACTTTTTTATGTAAAATATTTTATTTCAACAGATGACATCTGCATCATTGCTAATAAAATCTCCTATCCTTAAATGACAAATTTAGAAAAAGTAAAAAATCTCAAGAAATCTCTATTTTTCTTTAAAATCATGTATTGGCTAAATGACCCCCTCCCCCTTTTCTTTCCAATTAGTCTGGAGAACATTATTTTCTTTTGGGACCATCATGGTAGCACTTAGAAAGATGAACAGGAGTTCAGGAGTTTGATGCAGAGGGATATAGCCTTCCAGATAGAGGAGAAAACATTGATCATGCAGCACAGGTTTAGATGCCTGGAGAATGAGACTGGCCAACGCATCTACTGAATGAGTCGCTTTTATTCATTTGTGAACTGTCACTTCGTATTTTCTTAATAATAGTCATCATGACTGTTGTGAAAAGGAAACTCAATGCGGTTTAAACATTTTAAAAAATGTTTTGTTGGCAAGCAGGAGAGATAGAAGAGAGGCAGGCAGAGAGAATGGGCACACCAGGACCTCCAGCCGCTGCAAACAAACCAGATGCATGTGTCACTTTGTGCATTTGGCTTTATATGGGCATTGGGGAACCGAACAGGTTTTATAACTATGGCTCTATAGTATTAACTAGATTTGACGATAGTTTCAACATGGCTCTTATTTATTTGTTTATATTGCTCAAGATTGCTTTTGGCTAGTAGTTTGTTTGTCTATGCTTTCACATGAATTTAAGATTGTTTTTTTCCCGATATTATCATTAAATCTGTAGATTGCTTTTGGTAATATAGTCATTTTCACAATATTAAATTTGTCAACCCTTGAGCACTTTATAGGGTCTTCCTCAATTTCTTCCTTCAGATTTAAAAAAATTTAATTCTAGAGGTCTTTCACTTCTTTGGTTAGGTTTATTCTAAGGTATTTGTTGTTGTTAAAGCTTTTGTGATTGGAATTGTTTGCTTAGCTTCTTTCTCAGCACGTTAGTTTCCATTATGTTGGCAAACACACTGTTTTGTGTACGGTGGTTTTGGATACAGTTATATGCTGAGCATGCAAGAGATTGGTGGTGGAATCTGTAAGGTTTTACATATAGGGGCACATCACCTGCACAGAGGGAAAATTTGGTTTCTTGCTTTCCTCCTTGAGCGCTTGTCTGTATTTTTCCCACTGTTAGTGAAGATATCAGGCAGCATATTGAATAAGAGTGGAGAAAGTTGGTAACCTAGTCATTCTTGTTTTGAGTGGAAAAGCTCACAGATTTTCCACAGTTGCAGAAGGCTGGCTATAGGTTCCCATATTAAAATTATTGATGTGTGTGTGTTGCGCCATCTTTACATCCTCTTGGTTTAATTTTGGTAGATCATGTTTTTGAATTTCCTTAATTTATTTACAACTATGAGTATAGGTTTCACTTCTTATTTTCCTAAAACTCTGAGGTTTCTCATTAAGTCATGTATTTGAAATGTCTTTGATTTCAATAAATAATGATTTATTCATTTGAGTGTGTGTGAGAGATACAAGACAAACACACACACACACACACACACACAGACAGAGACAGAGAGACAGAGAGAGAAACAGAGATGGTACAAGTGAACATCAGGTGTTTGTGCCACTTTTTGCATCTGACTTATGTGTGTGGCTGGGGAACTGAACCCTGGACCACCAGATTTTGTTGGCAAGCACCTTTAATCACTGAGTAGATCATCTCCCCAGCTCTAATTTGTTTTGATTAATTAAATAATTAATTTATGGGGGCAGAATATGAGTGCCACACCAGGGCCTCTTGTTGCTGTAAAATGAACTCTAGACACAGGGTATCACATTATACCTCTGCCTTATGTGGGCACTGGGAATATCAACTGGGGCAGCAGGCTTTTAAAGCAAAGGCCTTTAAATACCAAGCTATCTCCCCAGCATGTTTGTCGTTGATTGTAGACACTCAAATCTATGAACATTTCTCTTAAAACTGCTTTATTATATTTTGTTGGTTGTTTCCCATGTTCTATTTTCTTGTTCATTTGATTCTAAGAACTTTGAAATTTCTTGATTTGGTTAATGACTTGTTCAATATTGTGTTATATATTCTTCATGAATCTATCAGTTTTGTAATTTCTCTTGATGTTTATTTCTAGATTTATTCAACTGTAATCAGATGGAATACATGAAATTATTTCATTTTCTTGTATTTGCTAAAATGTGCTTTGTCTTCTAAAATATGTTCTATTTTAACAAAAGTTCATAAGCTACTGAAAAATGTGTATTCTGCAGTATTTGGGTAGAATATTTTGTAGCTATCTGTAATTCCACTTGATCTATAATGTCATTTAATTGTATGCTTATTTTTTGTCTCAAAGGCCTGTCTTTTGGTGAGGGTGGGCTGTTGAAATCACTCATTTTTATTTTGTGGAAGTCAATGTGTGCCTTTAAATTCACTAGTGTTTGTTTTATGAAATTGACTGTATCATAAAGAAAGATTAGAATTTAGTATAAGAGCAAAAGAGAAAAAATAGAAGGGAAAGTAAATAGAACAGGGCAATTGGGATAGTGTCAAGTTCAATGGAGTTTAAAGACCATTAAAGCTACATAGAATTATAAATTAATAAGTAGACAGAAGCGGTGATGAGCAGAGAGAACGCGGAATGAAGTAGGAATGAGAGGAAAAGTATATGGGGCGTGGGTAAGAACAACAATAAGAACACACACGAAAAAACCAGAACCATCATAAAACCTAAAGCAATATAAAAGTCAAACAATATACGACTAAAACATAATTTTTTTTGCAAAAAGGAAGATTTAAAACAACAATAATAAAAAAGATAAAGTGAATCCAGATGGGGTGTCACACACTTTTAATCCCAGCTTTTGGGAGGCAGAGGTAGGTGGCTCACCAGAGTTCTAGGCCACTCTGAAACTATATAGTGAATTCCAGGTCAGTCTGGGCTAGAGGGATACCCAACCTCAAAAACAACAGCAGCAAGCAATAAAAATAAAAAAATAAAAAAAGATAAAGCAAAATAAAATAAAACTTTAAAATATTTTATCATCAGTCTCTTCCCTGCTGATAACTACACTTAATTATCTCCCTCCTGTCTTTCCCAGTTATCCTAAGAGATGCCACTAATGCCAATGAAGCCTGATGACCAGACTGAACCATATGCTTTTGTCTCAGTGGAGTTCACCCAGGTAGCCTGTGGGGTTGAGTGTTTGCCCCAACAGCAGCAGGGGTCAGCCCTTGCTTGGAGTTTCTATATCTTAGGCTTCCCATCCAGCCAGGTCCTTCTTCCTCCTGTGTTGCGGGTGTCCCCCTTCCTCTGGTGTGTTTCAATGCCCATGTGACCTCGCTCATGCTAATATTCACCTTTTGAGCTGGACACTCTCATTTTACTCAATAGTCAGGTGTCTTTCTGCTAGCACCCCAGAGTTAGCTTGAATAAATTGAATAAATTCAGTTCTTCTAACCTCCCATGGGGCGCTCCCGTGGTTCTGTGCTCTCCAGGTCTTGTAGTGGAGGAGGAGGAGAGATGGGGTCATACTTGTGAGTGGAGGAGGAGGGGTGGGGGGTCATTCTTGTAGTAGATGGAGGAGGGGTTGGGGTCATTCTTGTATTGGGGGAGGAAGAGGAAGGGTGAGGGTCATTCTTGTAGTGGAGGGAGGAGGAGTGGTCAGTGGTCATGCTTATATTGGTTGGTGGAGGAGGGGTAGAGGTTGCAGTTTGAAGACAAGATTGTGCACAGTTTTTGACCTCACCTGGCAAAGCTGCTGGGTGTCTCCTGGGATTTTCTCCGTCCTTAACTCAGAGTAGCAGGTGGGCAGCAATTTGTGGCCCTGTTGTACAAAATGTGTCTTATTCTCTTTTCATTCTGGATAGTTTTTAGTTATGGATGTAGAGTGGGGTAGGAGGTTCTCCCTCCCCACAGCTTTTTATCATTGTAGTAGGTATTAGGTTGTAGGTTTCCTTAACTTCCTTCCATCCTCCCTCCCTTCCTCTCTCCCTTTTTCCTTCCTGTTCTGGGGGTTGAACCCCATTGTCTTGCTCATGCGAGGAGGAGCATGTTTTGCCACTTTTCTGCAGCTCCAGCAAAGGTTCAGTATTTCTAAATTTCATCTAGCCTTCCCTCCAGTTTACTGCTGACTCTAGTTTTGGCCTTTCCAACACCTCTTCCTCCCGCAGTCCCTGCTCAGACATTGACATACAGATCCTTGGGCATGCAGGAGAGGGAAGTCTGTCTACCATTTAGGAACTGACTCTCCACCTTGCTTCCTTGATGCCATTCCTGGCAGGAAGAGGAAGGAGACATGTGGCTGTGTTCTCCCAGATACCCAGTTCAAAGCACCTGTCAGCTTAGCGAAATCATTGGATGCTGTGGTTTGAAGTCTGGGCAGGAAGATAGACTGAAAACTGCAAAGAACTTCAACCAACTCCCAAGAACTGGTGGTGGCTGGTGGTACAAATGCACATGATATTATGAGATGGTCATACATCTTTGGGGGCCTTTAGGGTGGAGCATTATGGTCAGAATATAAAATGCCCCTCGGGGGCTCCAGGATTGAATGCTTAACTCCAAGGCAGTGATCTATTTTGGGATGTTGAGGGAGCTTTAGGAGGTGAGTTTTCCCTCTGCCTCCTACCTGCCATGTCAGGCTCCACACATCTCTCCTGCTCATGACAGATGGAAGCCTTAGAGCTAAGAAATTAAAATATATGTTTCCTCCTTTCCATCATTTAAGTGAGTTTTTTTTTAGGGAAATATGTAACGGTACTCAAAAGTCATTTTTAGGGAGCTGGAGAGATGGCTCAGCAATTAAGGCACTTGCCTGGAAAGCCTAGCAATCCAGGTTTGATTTCCCTGTACCCACATAAAACCAGATGCACAAAGTGACACATTCATCTGGAGTTCATTTGCAATGGCTAGAAGACCTGGTATGCCCCCCCCTCAATCTCTCTCTCACTGCTTGCAAATAAATAAAAATATTTTTTTAAAAGACATTTTAATGTAATTTGCATGGTGCAAAGGTGGAACTTACTGTAAAGTTAACTTCTGCATTTTTTAAACTTATTTATACAAATGTAAAAGCTTAAATATTAGAACATGTAAGTGAAATAATGACATGCATTAACTATGAAAAATATGACAGTTGCCACTTTTCACCCATAATTATTTCAGTTGGATATTTTATTGTATTTTCAGTATTTGTTTTCAGAATCACTTTTTAATAAAGGTTAAACACAGTTGAATGCTATAAAAGTTACCATTTAAAAGTGTATAAGGCAAACCTGGGATGGTGGTACATTCATGGAATCCCTGTATCCCAAACATTTGGGAGATAGCAGCAGGGAAATTGCCACATTTGAGGGCAGATTTTGTGTATAGTGAGTTGTAGGTCACCTTGAGCTATACTGTGATATTGCCCTAAAAAGTCCCCAAAATGTATAAGTAAGGTTTTATTGCAGTTGCAGAATTACACAGGCACCATCATGATTTATTTGAAACATTCTGCTCTCTACCAAAGACATTTCATACCCATCAGGAATCTCTTGTTCCTTGACAAAAACACTAACCATAAGCTTTCTCCAAAATACTTTCTCTTACTATATAGTTCTATCTGCAGCTTGGAAATAAATGAAATGTTCCACCATAATGTCTTTCATTTTGCATGTTTTGAAGATTTATGCATAGTGTAACTTGTATCAGTGTGAGGTACTGTTAAAAGGGACACGGAGGGCATAGGGTTAAGGTAAGTAGAGGCCAGTTGAAGCCCCGATAAGTCTAAGGTTTGCTTATCTCTGAGCTTCCCGGAGATGCAGTAGTGGAGCCCCTTGGCAAGGAACCTCATGTTCTCACCCCCACTGTGCCTGGAAAATAGAGTCTAAGGTGACAGTTCCTTTGCCCCACCATTTGATACGAGCCCTACGGTCACATCCACTTGGGGCTGATCTATACAAAGTGGCATTCGCAGGTCGCTGATCACTGCCAATCTCCTTTGCCTGTTTCTGCCCCTTTTTCAGTATATAACCAACAGTATTGATATAATAAATGATAGAAGAGAGAAAACCTTTCCACCACACTCCCCCAGGTAACTTTGCCCATCACTCTCTGGAGAAATGAGCCGAACACTAAAACACGGGGAGCAACCCACAGTGGTGTTCCCCAAGGGAGGATCCTCTGCCATACTCCCAGAGCTGTAACATGGAGAGCGGCCCAGGAGCCGGGCTCTTCAGGGAGTATTCTCCGCAACACTCCTGTGGATACTCAGGCCCACAGGCATGCTGTCAACCAGAGGTCGCCTGCTCCCTCCCTGCCCCGTCAAGAACCAGCCTCAGCACCACCTGTTGTCCCACCCTTAGCCTCCTCCACTGCAGCACCTGGCGCTGCAGGCAAACAGAAAGCTGCAGACCCCAGAGAAGTAGTCGCTGGCAGCCGCAGAGCAGACCTCACCCGCAGCTGGGCAGCTGGCGCTGGCCAGCAGAACGCCAAAACCAAGCGCTACCAAAACAAGATACCAGCTCTAAAGTTTGGGCACTGAGTAACATTATGAGGGACAAATCACTTTGTTTTTATCTATTTATTAGGTCATTTTGTGTTATGTGTCTAGTTTGGACTATTATGAAAATGCAGTTACAGACATAGCTGTAGCTTCAGTACTCTGTGTCCTTTTAGTGATATCCCATGTTACCCACTTGATTTAATCTGTTGGCATGTAGCTTTTCACAGTATTTTTTAAGAATCTTTACAATCTGTAATGCTGGTTCTTAACATTAGTGAGTTGAATTCAATCTTTCACTCCTTCCCTTCTTAGTCTCTCTTCCTTCATCTCTCTCTGTCTCTAACTAAAGGTTTATCAATTTTGTTGAATTTTCCCCTAAAAACCCAAGTTTTGCTTTCTCTCTCTCTCTTTTTTGTTTATTTTTTCACTTTGTAAGTCCTTATTGACTTTGCTTGAATTTGGTGTTTATTAGTTTTTTACTTCCTTAAGTTAGAAAGCTTAGAAAACTAAGTAATTAATTTTAGAATTTTGTTGTTTTAAAAATAGCATCAGGTACTCTAAAATTTCTAAGGACCTGTTTAGATTCATGACATGAGTTTTCATTTATGCTTTTTATAAATGTGTCTCACAATGTTTTCTAATTTTTCTCTTTCCCTTTT
>PVHP010026898.1:0-24288 GCA_004024765.1 Zapus hudsonius | reverse complement strand
GAAATAAATTGGGTCCAAATTGATGATTAGGAAAAAAGTTGCAAAATTCTCAGTTGTATCACTTTGCCTGAGTTATTGTTCATATTGCCATCTGGGCATAGTTAAACTAACATTCCATAAATGGTAAAACACGTCACCTAATCCCAACAACAGATGTGAAGATGGAAGAATTCATCCCTAAAATAATAAGAGTTTGAATGCTATTCAAATGTGCCACTCTAAAATCATTTACTGTTCAAAAAATGATAGTAAGTTATCAATAAAAGTTGTTAATTCAGTAAGATAAATAAATGAATCAGTATTATAAAAAGCAGTAATAATTAAAATATTATTTTCACTTGCTCCTTTGCTCAACCAACAAGTGGAGAATCTCTTGTGATCTATTAAATCACTAATCTTTCATATGCAAGAAATAGAAGTCAATAGTCCAAGATCAGTGTGTGCAAAGAATTGATAAATGTTCTAAACTTCCTATGCCTATCATTTATTATTAAAGCATACAGACATAGAAACTCATTAATATCTTTCCTAAAATATTATTAACCACTATATAAATAATTTACTCATGTAGAGTAATAAACAGCCTTCTTCAGGTAATGCAAATAGCACTTTTATGAGGGCATTACTTACATATCATTGCAGTTGTTCTAGCCCACTCTGCTTGGGATAAACATAAGAAATCAAGATAATAGATAACTGAGGGCATGGGAATGGCATCTGTTCTATTCTGTGAATGATTATGATATATCTAGAATGATTGCTGGTGGATTGAGTACATTACAAAACAAAATGAAGACATATAAATGAAAGTTGCTATTAAATTCAATCATTGTAAATATCCCAAAGGAACTCACATTTAGTCACCTAAATATTAAGACACTTAAGTACACTGGAGTATACATAAATGTGAAAGTTAGTGATATAAAAATATTATAAAGTAACAAATCCATCCAAAAAGGTTAAACTAGAAGTTGTAAATCACAGAAAGCCTTTGAAATTGGGGAACTGAAGCATTAAGAGGTCCATGAAAAACCAGGCCAGAGGGAAAAAAGAGGATTACACAATGGGAACATGATCAATTTTCTACATATTAACATAATAAAGTTCCCAATAAAATTATTTTCAAAATAATTAATGGCAAAGTTCTACTTGGGAGAGTGATACTGTGAATAACTCTGCTGATAATAGTGTATCAGTGTGTTGTATAATATCAATTTTATCAAATATTGCAAAATCAAATAAGATAAATTATGACTCTAGTTAGATTTAGTACATGTATATCCATTCTAGAATATTGTGAATTAAGATTGAACATAAAGGAATAATAGCCAATGAGACAACTTTGTTAAGGGATTATGTGTCAAATATAATGACAGTAGACAACTAAGAAGAGGAGATTAAGACTTTTAGATGGAAATAGTGTGATTAGGACTATTATATCTCTAGGGAGCATACCAACTGTTTAGTAAGTAAAAGGTGTTGCATTAGATACTTAGAATTGGAACACTGAATGCAGAACAGACAGAAAGAAAGAAGAGACAGAGAGACAGAGAGAGAAAACATGTCATCAAGGGGAATTAAATAGAAGGGTATACTTATGATGTAAAAAAAACAAAAAAGGTATTCCATTTTCTCTCTCTTTCCTCACTGTGAATGCTTGAGTTGGGAAACACATCATATGCATTCATTCTCCCCAAAGAGAAGTAACCCAATAAAACATTAAACTGGCTCAGTGGGCACAGAATAGAGGTACGAAGAACAAATAAATTGTACAGTTTGGGAGAAAAGTAAGGAAACCGAAGATCAATCAGTACCCCTATTTTACCAATTGAAATATATATATATAAGCAAGATGTTGGTTTTAATTTAAATTTCTGTTAGAAATATGTATATTTGCACAAATAGAGCAAGGAACAATGAATATTGTGTATATGTGTGTATGTGTATATCTGTGTATTTGTGTGTTAATGTATATGTGTATGTGTGTGCATGTGTATGTGTGTATGTGTGTGTATTTGTGTGTGTATGTGTGTATGCCTGTGTGTGTATTCGTGTGTGTGTATATGTATGTTCATGTGTTTGTTTATTTGTTTATGTGTGTATCTGTTTGTGTTTTGTGTATGTGTGTATATGTATGTATATGTTTTGTGTGTGTGTGTTTGTGTGTGTATGTGTGTGTTTGTGAATGTGTGTACCTGTAGGTTTGTATGTGTGTGTGTGTGATGTGTGCTGTGGTGAGATGAGTGGCATATGAATGTGTCTGTAACTGCAGAGGCCAGTGGAGAACTTCGGGTGCACTTCTCTATCTCTCGCTAAGGTATTGCCTTGTGACAGGGTCTTCCTCTCAACTCCAATCCAACATGGTTCTTCATTTTTCCCATGGCTTACAGATATGGTTGAGCACTGCTACCAAGTTTGCCTGGCTTCTGAAGGAAGCAAACTTCCAGGCTTTCCTAGGCCATAACGCTCAAGCGGCAACTACTCTTGAGCCCTGAGCTATCTCCCCAGCCCCACTTCTTCCCTTGGATGTTACATTCCATTGTTTCTCTGAAAGGACTCCTATCTAATGACATCAGTACAGAAATATATTCTGTCGGGTACAAATAGATGATGTTAATTATGACTACATCTGCTGCTTTACAATGCCACGGGAGCTTACTCTGCACTCTGTCTGATTACTTTAACTTGTTTTCTTATTTTCTAATTGGAGAATCATTTTCTATGCTACATTTATTTCTTAAATGAAAGTCAAAAATAAATATAGATAAGAGGACTTTTATCATATAATTATGCATCTATTTTATATCTTACTCCTACTACCTCTTTTGATATTTGTATAGTTATTTGGAAGACAGAAAATAGAGATAAAAAAGGAGAGAGAGAGAGAGAGAGAGAGATAGAGAGAGAGAGAGAGAGAGAGAGAGAGAGAGAGAGAGAGAGAGAGAGAGAGAGAGAGAGAAAGTGAACACTAGTGCTGCAAATGAACTCCAGACACGTTAAAATTCTGAGTTTGGCATTATGTGTGTACTGGGATTTTAGCATGGACTTTCATGTTTTGAAAATATTGCATTTAATCATTGAGCCATTTTTCCATTCCAAAAGTTGTCTTCTTTGCCAACAAAATTCTTATAATAAATGCAAAACAGACTGATAGATGCTCTTCTGAGCTGTAGTATTGTACTTTGTTAGGTAACTTCCTTGCAATATTACCTCATAAGATACCCTCTGTACTCCTTAGAGTAACAATTTAATGGAAGCTAAAAAAATGAAAAATGCATTTTTTACTTCCCAGTTCTCTTGTTAATTTAGGATTTGCTGCAAAAGTAAATACATTTTCAAATTACTAAGAACATAAAGACATAGGTATAAGGTTAGTAAAAGTGTATAGCTTTATATAGAGAAAATCAATATATACAACATATATATATATATATATATATATATATATATATATATATATATATATATATAGAGAGAGAGAGAGAGAGAGAGAGAGAGAAATACATATTTGTTTGTCTTAAAATGATTCTGGCTTTCCCTAGAGGAAAAAATAAATGGGTTGTGGAGTGGTGATATTACTTGCATGTTTCCCCAGGAGTCACATTTGCATTTGCTACAGTTAGTGAGCAACATAGGGCATAATTAGAGACTGTGTTTGAATCAGATCTCTTTTTTTTTAAAGTGAACATTTTAGTATTTGTGAGCTGTTGATGAGTAGTATTTTTAAAAATATTTTATTTATTCATTTTCAAGCAGAGAGAGAGAGAGGAGAGAGCGAGAGAGCGAGAGCGAGAGAGCGAGAGCGAGAGCGAGAGCGAGAGCGAGAGCGAGAGCGAGAGAGAGAGAGAGAGAGAGAGAGAGAGAGAGAGAGAGAGAGAACCAGGGCCACCACCTTGTGGGTCTGGCTTATGTGGGTCCTGGGGAATTGAACCAGGGGCCTTAGGCACTGGAGGCAAGTGCCTTAACCGCTGAGCCTTCTCTCCAGCCTGAATCAGATCTCTTTAGTTTATAAAGGGTTTTGTTTTTCTCTGTCACAGGGTCTGAACTGTACTCCACATTTCATTATGTTTTACACTTCTGTAGGCTCCTTTTTTGCAGTGACAATTAAAATTCACTTATAAACAACACAAAACAAGCCAATGAAAGCAAATCACAAAGCGATGTCCTCCATCCAATAATCTTTGAAGGCAATAACATACATCTGTAAAATCCATTAGAAAGAAAGCTGATATGAATTCTCTGGTGTTATTCTGGGAGTCTTGATTTTTAATGAGTATATAAAATATGCATACTTGTTCCTTATTTTCTCAAATATTAAAAGGAATTTTAATGGTCTGGATAATTCTAATGCCAGTATTTTAGTAAAAAATGGGATGAAAATTATATGTAGTTTTACTAAATATGCAAAATATAAATAAGAGTTTTGGTCTAAAATGTTACGTATTAGGGCTGAGAAGATGATTCTGAAGTTTGCAAGCTTGTTTTTCAAAGCTTGCTAAAATGGGGTTCAATTCCTCCAGACCCATATAAACCCTGGTGCAAAATGTCATGTGTCTGTGTTCTCAGTTTGCCTATGAAAATGGGAAGAGGACTCCTGACAACCTAATGCTCCTTATACATATTAAGTATAATTGTATAAAATAAATTAAATTTCAAAAATATAATGATGGTACATATGCTTCATATTGAAATAAAGCTATTTATTGAAATTATTTAACTATGAGACAAATATTTATTAGCAGCTCGCAATAGTTCAGGATTTAAAAATTTACCAATAAAGAAAATAAAATGACTTCTCTAAATGCTTTGAACCTAATTTTAAAAAGTAGCAATCACATGGGAAATTACATTAATTGAAAAAAAAATACTTGGTTAGAGATGTTAAGGGTTGTATATGTTAGATGTCTTTTATGGAGTTCCCAGAATCTTCTTTCACTCAAGAAGGAAAACAGCTAATTAATGATATTATGATATCCTCAATGTGACAGATACAGTGGTAATCACCTTACAAGAGAAAAAGCTATTTTAACTACATCTATGGATGGTTTAGTGCATGATCCTTCTGGCCTGTGGTGAGACACTGTGTCAAGGAAGACCACAATTGTGAGCCTCATGTCTGTGCGGTGTCAGAGTGATGTGCAAAAATCTCTTTCAGAACAATCCTCCACTGTTTTAAGGGCTCTGACAGATTCCACCTGTTAAAAGTTTCTCTAAGCTTCCAATAGTACCAGTTGTGTTTCTTGGGCTTTGAGGAGCATGACAGATCCTAACTCAGGTATATCATTCTGATTTTGTAGGAATTGCATGTAATAATAATTTTTTGGATATCCAGGAATAATGTATCATCATGAGAACACTAGTATTTGACTGCATTAAATTGCTTTCCAACTGAGAGTGTATTTGTATGGGACAGGCATGGTCAAAGAAGAGTCAGATAAACCCTTGTCCCTCATTACAATATTAAAAATCTTATCTATTTGAATATTAAAAATAACAGCACATGGGATTTGTAAGACTACACAACTGCTGAAATATTTGTGGCAGGATTGTAACTTTTTATGTTCTTGTTCTCACAATCCATGCAACTTTATGTGCCCCACATTAGAATATTTTAATGCTTGTGGTAGGAATCCTTCTTAGCAATTACAAAGCTAAATCTAGCTATAAATATTATCACCTAGATTAATTTTTAACCATGATTTTTTTCAATCAGTCAACCACTTACAAGGATTATTTCTTTCCTTGAAATCACACTTCAAAGCACTCTTTCATAAATCACATGTTTTCTAATTTTATTATTAAGCAGAAACTTTGCACAAATCATGTGATGGTACATTTGTTTCCCTCCCCCAGTCCCCATTCCTCTGTGCCCCCCTCAGTGGGATTGCTGGTATATGCCCCATGGAGATTGAGGGATATGTGTTGTTCCAGCAGCAGTCAGTCATTGGGGGAGGGGGTCAATGTCTCTGGATATTCCCACACCATGACACTTACAATCTTTCCACCAACTCTTTCTTAAAGTTCCCTGAGCCATGTTGGGTGACTTTTAAGTCTACTGTAGTGTTGAGTTCTTAGAAGCTTCTAGATTTCTTAATAGGAAATTTTTGGTTATCCATGGTGTCTTATCTTCTTCACCCTGGCTCAGGTTGTTGGGTTTGCTCACTCTTGCTCATCTCGTCACTTCCTTTGTGGTTTCATCTGGGACCTACCTGATCTGTTAGGGTCGGTTCATCTCCTGCCAAGGAGTCAGCTATTGTTGCTGGTCTTGATGCCTTCTGAAAGACTCTCCAATGGAGAGTGAGATTAGCATAGGTCCAATAGGATAATTATTATCGATTTGGCAGGATTGTAATGGGTCTAGCCTCCCTTTTAGGCCCATTGTTAGTGGAAGCTTCTTCTTGGAGTCCAGATTCTGGGTCTCCCTGGGAGTTTGGCTTGGATACCAGTTGTGAATTAGCAGCCTGTGGTGTCTTCAGCAGTATGTACTTATCTTTTACCTCAGGTGGGTACTCTAGTGCTTTGACAAAGACCAGTCTTGTTTTGAGGATCTTGTAGGTCTCTGTGATCAACAGCTCGATGTGGGTATTAACCACATTCTGGTATTGGGAGTTATTGGTCAGAGCCTAAATGTTTTAGGGTTAGGCTTCATCCCACCCTAACACAAATGTAGCACAGTTACAGAAGCCATAAACAAAGGAAAGAAGAAGAAAAGGAGTTAAGGAAGGATGGACTGATACAGTGTCATTGCCATGGGAAAATAGAGAAAAGTAATACTAAGTAAGACTTAAACCAGTGTTTCATTTTTGATGCAAACCTTGATGTGTTAAACTTTATAATTTGAGTAATTAATGAATTTCAAACATTTAGGGCATTTTTATAATTTCTGAAATTTTCACCTTAATAGAATTTGGTAATGCATTATTATTATTATTATTATTATTATTATTATTATTATTATTCAGTAAGATTTTTTTTCCAAATCTAGTTGAAATAGAGATTTATAAAAATGTGAATGATTAATATTAATTACCAAATATGCTTTTAATCATCCTCTTGCCAACAAATATGACAAGATTAGAGTAATATAAGCATAAACATAATATTCAATTTAAAAATCAAATATTTATATATAGTTTTAAGAAAATTAAACCTATAATAAATGTAGATTTTCATAATCCTTATAGTAGTACTATAGGAGTATTGATTATTGCTCCTGAATTAAAACTTAATTCATGAGTTGTCTAGAAAAAATATTGGAAACCTTCTCCACTTTTCTCTTTCATACTGTACATTCATTCCATTTTAAATAATATTATCTCCATTTTCAGAAATTAATATCACATGTAGACATTTGTTATAGCCCCTGTCTTCCCAGGAGTCCACAGTCAGCACACAGAAGTGCATGCACTCATCTCCCAACTGGCCTCCAATTTTATTTTATTGACAATATTTCATGCCATACACTAAACATCATAAGATTTTACAGAGATTTTGACACAAAGCAATAATGAGCACACCCACCATCCTGGTACTTGAATTACAGCCAGCTGAACCAGTCCTGATGCATCTCTAGGCACCCATTATCCTGAAATTGCTTCCACACTGAATTGTTTTCCATGAGTACTTCAGGGTTTTTTTTTTTTAGTTATTTTGTTCAAATGTGCATCTATCCCAACTATTTTCCATATTATTTTTATTCTATTATTCTCAATACACACCTGAGTAACTTTGGTATTGCTTATCACATTATAGTAGTAACTTGTTACTTCCCAAAAGGCAATGTAATGAAAACCTGATCAAACTCTATTCTTTATGTGGAAAGAAAAAAAACCCATAAGGGCAGAGAAAAACACATAAGTGAAGGGTAGAGAAAAATTGCTGCAAGAAATCTATCACTCTCTTCCCAAAAAGGGGATGAAACAGAAAAAAAAATAACAATGGAACTTGTTAGTCCATGGATGAAAAAGAGGCTTTTTTGGTAGTCTTCCTTTAAGTTTTAAATTTGAAAAAAGCTACATCCCTATACTTATCAAATAAGCCCAGGATTCACTGGATTATACAAACTTGGCATGGCTCCAAAGTTCTAAGTTTTATTTTTTTCTAAGACAGCATCTTAACTCCAATGTTAGGTAAATATGTCTACACTTCTCTCACTATCTGTGAAGTTATAACTCCCAGAAGTTCATTCTCAGCAAGGATCACAAGTGTTCAGGAAAATATATTGAGAAAACCCTCTTCTGCAGAAATACAAAATATTTCCTCTTCTGTCCACACATCCTTAAATAATAGCATTTACTTTTCTATTCATAGTTCAATTTATGTTTAAGGGAAAATATACTCACAGAGCTTCACAATCCATATATCAAAAGAAACATCATTTACAGATCTCCCATTTTTATTCTGCCATTCATTTCTTCTTGGGTTGCTTTTTATTATTACCAAAGTAATACTTATGTTCTTCTATTTCTTATTTATTCAGTAAAAGTTTCTGTCTTAGAGATACACAACTCTGTCAGTGTATGGCAAGTTTACTCTCAATACCTATCTTTGATATGGTTCGGTGATTTCCAGCATGTCAGAAAGGGCAAATGGCTTGGGGTCTAGGGGAAGGATTTTAAAGGTGGCCTCTTTAAATATGGGAGACTCCATCAGATAGAGATCATTTCTTGATTGTAATGACACCAACATTGAGACTGCTGGTCAGCATCTGAGCTCAAGCTGAAGCTTGAAGTCTGTGGTGTATTCAGGTCTCCTGGAAAGCTATTTAGCAATTTAGCACATGTAGTATTAGCATGTGGGTCATGGCCACCTTATGACACATGGTGTGCAGCTAAGCAGGATCGAGCCACACTGTTCCTTTTGAAGGCCTGCAACAAGGCAAACACATGATGAAGTGCATGGCTATGAAGCTATGTCTAAACAGAGGCATTTCTGCCAGGTGCATTGCTAAAGAGTGTGTCGCAAGCCTGAGTTTCAAAGGCAGGATGCATGTCCTTCATTAAATAAATTATATTGATTGGAAACTTTGATATGCAAACATACTGTGATTTAGACATATTCCCATCAGATTATCCTTTGCCTTCTTTCTCTCAACCCCATTCTACTGACTTGCATCCTCTGTGGAGGTTTCTGTAATACTCTTGTTCCTGCTGGGGGAAAAATGCCTATCTGTACAATTTTCCCTTATATTAATTTCTAGCGCTATTCTGTAATGTTCCCTGAGCCTGGTGGGCGTGTGATCACAGCAATCTCTTCTTTTCTGGATAATGAGTTCTAAGGCTTCTCGGTGTCTATGGCCATCTCCATAGAGACGGTTGTCTGGCTAGAAGAGACAGCAGCACACATATCCACTCTGCCACCTCCGCTCTAATTTTCTCCCGAGTCCTGGCAAGTGGGATGGAAATGACTCATCCAGTGCTAGACACCCGGGCTTTCGCCTCTCTTCTCTGCGATGGGTTTGTGTTGCTTCTGTAGGGGAAATCATCTGTAAAGAAAGAGCAGGTTCTCTGAGAGCAGCATGGATCAAAGGAGATAAGCATAGACCTTAATAAGGCTCTTTGATGTGCATAACCTCTCATTAGCCAAAGGACAGGGGAAATGTCTTTCTGGGTTTATGCTTCTCTAAGACATAGGGTTTTAACTTGGCTGGAAAGTTAAGCCTGAGCTGAGATGGAAGTCATCTTTCTGAGAGCCAGCTGTCATAGTTCTGCAAAGCACTAGCTCTAAGCTGCTGGAGGATAAAAGTTGGCAACAGAATGTCCCTTGTTTTTGATAGGAGGATTTCCAAAGAATTTGAGGACATTTACAAAAACCACTATTAAATTTAATCAAAAATGATATTGTAAGTAAACTCTTATTTTTATTCATTTTATTTAACATATATGACATTTTCCCTTAAGTTTATTCATTCACATATTGATGTTACCTTAAGTGAATAAAAGGAAATTTATTTAATGGACACCCAGCTTCTTCCCAAATTTTTGTGGAAATGAATAAATGTATGTAATAAGAATAAACCTACTATTCCAATACATATATCCACATTTTACCATCAGAAAAATCCTCCAAATGTGGGAAGGCCACATGACAATGAATATGGATTCATAAATCCATTCTGCACGATGGTTATTTGGACAGCATGGCATAGCTTTTTACAGTAACTACTCCACTCTAAAGCTCTGGCATTAACATGTGGAAAAACATTTCCTCGTGTTGTTTTCATAAATCTTTGTTGTTAATATGTGATATGAAACTTGAAAGTTTGGACAAATTTAAAGGGGAAATTATAGAGTACTAAAATGGTTTCTATATTTATTCTTTTATTGTGAATAAAACTCAGAATGGTACATCTGCTCCAAAGCCATTTATATTCCATTTTATGTCATATACTTATTGATTTGTTATTTATTTATTGTTGTCTTTCATTATTTGTTTACATTATCTCCTCCTATATAAACTTTCCATTTTCAAGGATAGTTATTACATCAAATTTAAAAGTAGCTGTATTTTGTTAGATATCAGCATAATTCTTTATAGAATATGGAAGAAATATATCATAATAAATTATTCAGATAGCAAAATGCATGAAACAGAAACACATAACAAAGACAGTGTGCAGCGTCATGTCTGTTTTTTGAAAGTTTTTTTAAAGATACAAGATATAATTGAAATGATGCCTTCAGTATCCTAATAATAATTACTTTATAGCAAGAAGGGATTAGTATGACTATCAATTTATTAGGAGGTAAACTTTTCATTTTAAAGTATTCATAATAACTTTTGAAATCTGCATGTGATATATATTATAAAGACAAAAAAGTTTCAAGATAGAATTCCACATCATGGCAATTAAATTATACCTGAAATCAAATACATGGGCATTTTAATATCATTTTATATGTAAATTTTTTGAATGCTAGTTAAAAGGAACAAACATTATGACTCCTTTTAGTCATAAATTTTTAATTGTATTCACAATGAAAGAAACTGATTTAAAAATCAGAAACAATGGAGGTTTCTAAACATAACTTTTAATTAATTATTTTTCAGTCTATATTTATAATTTTGAATTAAAATTTAAATTATGAAATGTGTGTTTTACCTCACTTTTACTCTTCTATCTTTTTAATTTCTCTTATTCTTCACTCATCCCTTTCTCCCTTGCTTCTTTCTTCCCTTCCGACCACATTCCAACCCTTCCTGCCTCCCCTACTCTGTCTCTGTCTTTTGTTCTTTCTTTAGACTTCCTCTCTGCAGTATTGCAGATTATACATTATAAAAGACATAAATTCTCCTAATTAAGCTACATCCTAACTCAGTATCCTTACTTTTTCTTCATTTTTATTGATAAATAATGGTTGCATGTATTTATTGAACATAACATTTTTTTCATACCCTACATTATGGATTGGCAAGAACTTTTCATATTACAGTTTTTATTATATTGACACATAGGTATAAAATATGGGCAATTGAATATAAACAATTTAATATCAAACAACCTTTAAATAGTAGAGTAGTTCTGTCATTTATAAAAACAGATAGAAACAGGGCTGGAGAAATGGCTCAGTGGTTAAGGCACTCGCCTCCAGTGCCTAAGGCCCCCGGTTCAATTCCCCAGGACCCACATATGCCAGACCCACAAGGTGGTGGCCCTGGTGCTCGCTCTCTCTCTCTCTCTCTCTCTCTCTCTCTCTCTCTCTCTCTCTCTCTCTCTCTCTCTCTCTGTATCTCTCTGATTGAACATGAATAAATAAAATATTTAAAAAAACAGATAGAAACAAGGGGTCTTAAGTTACATGTCATAATCCAAGCAAAGCCAGGCAAGTACCAAAAGATCTCTCTTTTATGAGGGAATTGGAGGATTTGGAAGTAATGAGGAAAGTTTATATGTTGTCAGCAAACACACATTACAGGCAGAGATAGGATGCAAGCTCAGTCTTCACATGTCTACTTTTCATGAGAGGATACTTTTCAATGTCATGGGATTTTTGTGACTCATTCCAGTTCCTATTTTATGGATATTTTCCCAAAATTGATTATAAAGCTAGAACATGAAGAGATAACATACACTTTTAACGATAGTGAAAACCTCAGTATCTTTAAATTGCTTAATGACCACCTGAGTTATCTCTTTCTTATATTTTATTCAAAACTACTCAAACCTTGCCATTTTTTTTTAATTTTGAAGGAAAAAATTACCCTGTACAAGACATTTTATCATAAATTACCAATTCCGTTAATCTCAATAATTATTTAAGTGCACGACCTTTAACCATCAATTCTGACACAGGATGATGATTACGTATTGCGCTGTGACACTTGGCTGGTAATGACAATGGTGCAATTTAATTAAAGTGTACCTTTTTGTTAGAAAGAAAGGTCATACTAAGAAAATGTCATTTCAGAAGTATATTAGCATGCACCCTCAGGTGTTGGTTACATGCAAAATATACAGTTAGTACTTGACATTTCGAGAAGAAATTGGAGTTATTTATGACATGTATTTGAACACTTTTTGCTCTTGGGTTGTATTTTTTAAGCAGAAAAAATATCAAATATAATACTTTTGCTTGTTATCTTGTGTACCTAAATACTCAAATAATATATAATTTATATATAAATGTTACAATGGTAAAAGTGGTTTAGTGAATTTATATTTTCAGAGCATAAATTTTATGGCTTGTATAACTAATTTGTTTCAATAGTGAGGTATATATATTTTACTAAAGGTTTTTAAGGAATATATTGCGTAGTATAATCTTTCAGAAGCATGGATGTGATTATTTATATCTTACAGTATGATTATTTAAACTGCTACTATATTGAAAGACAAATATGTTTAACAGTGACACTGTTAACATGTACGATTGGAGGTATGGGCATTTTGCTTTTAAGATGCTTTAAAATCTTTGTGTATAGCCATGATTTAAGTTAATATTCTTGTTTTCTGTGAAATGAAAAGTGACCTTCTAAATTACATAATTTTCATAAAAGGGCATCTTCATTTTGCATATTGCCATGTGCTCCACTGACTAAGCTGTTTAATTGGGCTTATTACACAGAATGCAATCTTTAACTTGATAATTCTATTTTTCCATATGCTGTTATGGTCAGATATTGCTTCAAAAGACCAATTTAATGGCTGTTGATTGACTCCCCCAGGCCCAGGTTCCTTCATTGCACAATTGCTCCTTTCTTGGTTTGCTGTTCTGATTTAGAGAACTCTTGACTCCTCCCTTCAGGAAGGAATATTTCAATTTGGAGGAATTTACTATACAACAAATGCATACATTTTTGTAGAAGAAACAACACAGAGTCCACAAATATTTGTCCCCCAAATGCCAATGTCTTACTGACTTGATAGGATCCTAGCTCTGGTGGAAACAATGAGGTGAGGCCTGTTTCATAAATTTAAAGTCACTGGGGGCATGCTCTTTAAATGAACATCTGAATCATAGCTTCTCCTGTTCCTCCCTAGCTTTATTTCAACATGCCAATTGAGTATCTTGTTCCAACGGCCATGATTCACTGTCTCATAACAGGACCAAATACAGTGTAATATGCCCATGAGAACTGAAACTTCTCCCTGTCATGAATGGTTTGCTTCTGGTGTTTTGTCTTAGCAGTGGAGATGACTAACAAATACAATGTTCAACAGATTTTTGAAAATAGAAAAACAAAAATAAAACAATTATATTGATAATTATATTGATATTCAACAAATTCACCACTAACATGCACAGTAATTATAAAGGGAGAAATTCGATATTGCTTCTTGCACAAATTTAACAATATGTATCATAGTGAAATTATAAAGTTTCTATAAGAAAAAAAAAACTTTGGAATATTTTGCAAATCACAGATTTCTTAGTGGAACCATAATTAGCAACATAACTACAAAGTAAAAAATATTATACATTTTCTTTATGAAAGTTATAGCTTTCATTGCGCACTATTTTTGAGAAGAAAAAATGAAAAATCCAATCTATTCTGTCCTATACATCAAAATTTATTGTTTATCATGTGTCCGTTCCACATAGACAAACATGGGATTTTGTGTACTTAATTCATGGACAGAAAGAAAAATGATTCAGTTCTCAAGTCCTCTATCATGTTTTTATCATTATTGAATTTTGGTTTATTTTCAACTAAGGGATGAATATAACTCTCCAAAGCAAAAATCACTGAGACAAACTGGCCAGATGTGTACTTTATTAAGAAAAATGTTCAACACTGGAGAGATGGTTCCTGCAAAGCCTAAAGACCAGATTTTGATTTCCCAGATGCATAAAGTGGCACATGCATTTGGAGTTCATTTGCAGTGGCTGGAGACCCTGGCTTGCCCATTTTCTCTGCTTTCAAATAAAGAATAAATAAATAAATATTCAAAAAACAAAGTTTTTCAGAACTCTTTTACCATCCGAGGGCATCAGAGGTCATGTAGAGATGAATAAAACAGAGATTCATTGAGGATTTACTTGGTTAAGCATATTAAGTACTTTCAGTCAAGCAGTGAAACACTTTGGAAACATTACTAGGTAGCCCCCAAAGCTGTGGGCACCATTATCCCTGAGGTTTATAGCTTTGTGACTGAGCTAGATAAAAGAAGAGTTATAGAACTTAAAGAACTACCCATGCCATCCAAAATCTTGTATTAGAATCCAAATTTCTGAAATATAACAGTACCAAAATATTAACAAAAGTAGTAGTCTTCCAAGCTCAAAATCCACATAAAAATTAGGAAATTGTGGTAGAAAATTGATTTTTACATACTCATGTTTGAAGCTGGAAAATTAGCATGGATAAAGAAAAAGTGTACATATATACAATCTATTTAACTGCACATGACATACACATGCACACACACACAATTGCTTAAGCATCTCTTATTCAAGATAGCTTTGAGTAATATTGTTCAGAAAGCCACAGTGAGGATTTTCGTACTGATCATTATTCCCCTTACAAACATAGTACAATGGAGCATGACCTGGAGTGTGTGAATAAGATTAAAAATAAAAGATGCAAATATAATACCATTGCAGGGCAGCTGACTGCACATTCTTTCTATTAAAAAAAATGTGCTGGTACACTTTTGGAGCATAAGGAAGGTGACCAAGGTTTTAAAATCATTTTTTTTGTTTTGTTTTGTTTTTTTTGTTAGTGCATGTCAATGATATGCTAATAGCAACACAAGGACAGGCCAAAAGGGACTGTTTTAGTCAAGGACAAAAGCATAGTAGTAAAAAATTGCAATCTAACCATGGGCTTGTTTTTTAAAGATTGCATAGTTTTAGTAAGCAAATTTATTTCTGAGGAAAGGCCAGAATTATGAGGAAATCACATTATCAGTTCATAACATAAATACATACAAAACAAATATAGGTATGTCCTTAAGATAATGGAAATCAAATCTGAAGTTATGGACTAGGTTTTTTGCGGGAGTGCAGATTTCTGTCAGAAAATATTGTGTTTCCTCAAGACAAATAAATAATCTCCAATTATATGCTAACAAAATAGCAATTCATAACCTAAAAACCCAGGTAATTATATGCACTTTGAAGAGTTAACATTGTGCATAGCCATTTATCCTTGATTCTTTCTTATGAAGTCATAATTCACTAAAGAATTTATCCTGCAGGAATTCACTTTAATGGATAGAGCATACGAAAGTTGGAGATGCTCTATAGAGTTATATGTGAGATTTGAACCCTCAGAATTTAAGACATCCATTATATTCAAGTCATTAACTTCCTTCCTATATGTCTAGAATGTTGGTTTGTTCCTGCATTGAAATACCTGAGGCAGCATTCACTGAAATTATTATTTATCTGTTATAGCCATTCTTCAACACTGAGTTCCTCTTATTCCATACATGAAAATCACACATGTATTCATATCACATGTACTAAGTGTACATGATGAATTTTTAATTTTGTTTTACTTTATCATTTAAAATTTTTTTCATGACACAGATTGGTCACATGCCCTAAGTATAAGTGAACAACTTTATCCAAAACTAATTTCCATTAATAAAACAAATTTATGACAGTTATAATAAGTAGCTTAGGTTTGCTGAGGTATGAAGGTTTCAGCATAAGAAACCATAAGGAACAGGCTACAGGATTGTGGGCAGCCATCAAGGGTGAGGCACTGTTTTTGCAATGATAACCTGTAGAGAAGAATATATACAGATTAGAGCAGCCTCAAAAGTGTTCCATGGAATCAGTGCATCAGCAGAATGTCAACTCTATGTCCAACTGGACAAGTGTGAAACAGGCAATAGTCAAGCAGATTTTCATTACTAGTTGATGAGATCATCTTGCCTGAACTAATGAATCATTGCAATTAGGAAAAAATGCATATTGATCATATCCTCATCAGATTATACTCTAATATCCCCTTTCCCCTACTCAATTCCATTGAGCACCCCCTCAGTGGATTATTGGTGTTCACTGGGTGATCAAAAACGCACCAGTCTCTGTGGGAGGAGACAATGCCTCAGGATATATCATTGTACCTTGTGGCTCTTTCACTCATTGATACCTCTTCCATAATGTTCCTTGAGCATTGGCAGGAATACTAAAAGTCTCCACAATTGTAGGGCTATCTGGAAGTCTAGAATTCTGCTTTGATAAGTATTTACTCTCTTCAATGCCTATTGTCATCTCCTTGAAGGAGGCTGACACGCTTTCAGTGAAAGTAGTACTACTGTTTAAATCTCCACTTGTTTTGTAGGGTCCCCTGATCCCTGGCAGATGCAATAAAGATGACTTGTCTCATGCCAGGGAGTGGATATTTTCTTGTAGTATTGATAGATCTTGGTTTTTCCTGGTATTCAATTCTCTCTGTAAAAAGCAATTCTCAAAGCCTTTTTTTTTTTGTTTTTCAAAACAAATGCATGGTGTAATAAAATTTTGGGGCCAGAGAAGATATACTATTTGGTTTGGGCAGAAATATACACAATAGGCAAATTAAAAAAAAAAAAAAAACAGCAGCATCTTGTTTGGTAGCATTTTTTCTCACAATGAAAATGTGACTCTCAATTACCACAATTCTTCACAAGTCACAAAATACCTTCTGTCTTTTCCATAACATTACAGGCAATCCTATGAGTGAGTGATAACTTCATAAAGAGTACGATATCACAACATCAGATATATTACAGTAATTTTATTTGGTTTTTCCAACATTTATTTATTTATTTATTTATTTATTTATTTATTTATTTATTTATTTGAAACATAGAGGAATAGGGAAAGGGAAAGCCACAGAAGATAAGAGAATGAGTGAGAGTGATGGAGAGAGAGAGAGGGAAATGGCAAGGGAGGGAGAGAAAAGTAGAGAGAGAATGGATGCATCTGGGACCCTTGCCCCTGAGAACAATTTCCAGATGCCTGTGCCACTTTGCAAATCTGTTTTTATCTGGCTAGTGTGGAATAGAACACAGATTTGTAGGCACTTCAAGGAAGTGTATTTTAATTGCTAATACTTCTTCCCTAGCCCTGATTTGATTATTATAAAGCTGAAAGGAAAAGAAAGTATCCCATTTGTGAAAGAAAAAAAATTAGCATGGATTTCATAGGCAGATTTTATTAATACATTAACCGTTCAAATATTGTCCTTGGTTCTAATTCTACTACAGTCTTAAAGAGTACAGCTACAAATCTTAGTATAGTATAACTTATGGTTATTGAAATCTTAATTAGATGTAGAGCAGATATTGTTAGCTGATTTTCAAATTCTTATAACTTTGAGACATAAAGTTAGTACCTTGCTGTGCTAACAAAAAATTTTAAAAGTCTTGGACATTATAGCCCAACCCTGTAATTCCAGCATTATAAAGCCTGTGACAAGAAGATTACTAGGTTCAGGCCCACCTGAGGGCAGAACAAGTCTTTGTCTCACAGATAAAAAAAGATTGGACAAAATGAGTTTAAGTGAAAGGAAAATGTAATGTGAATAGCTGCAAGAGAACTTTTGCAGGTAAGACTGAAGAGATTGCTGGTATCCCATTGAACAAAAGTATAAAACTATTTTTCCAAAGGAAATACAATGCTTTTCATCTCATTAATGCAAGCAATTTTCAATATATTTTATGTATATTTACAATTATAAAAAATGAAAAATCATGATGAGAAAGTTACATTCTGTATTATTTTCTGAATTTTCTCTCTCCCATAACTTCAATGATATTTTGCTCAGAATTTTTCTATGTTCTATGTTCTATGATATTAATCTATAGCCTTCATCCCTCTTTTTCTTTTCCTATTAATCAGTACTGTGTTATAGACTATGCTATAAGGTCTCTTTTAAGTGCTAGAGAATTAATACATTTCAAAATGTGAGATTGCAAAGCAATACTTTTTTTCTCTGCTAATTATTTAGTTTTCAGCTATACATCATGATACTTGGTATAAGTTTGTCACTGTACTTACAAATAAGATCTGATTCATTTGTGAGACTAGAATCTTTTTTTTATTTTATCCAATCTTGATAATTGTTTTTTTGCAAATTATTGTACATTAAATTAGTTTACCCTCATTTTAACTTATAAAAGTAATAAGGATATTAATATTTGTTATACATAGCTATATTTAGCTTTAATATATACACACATGTATATGCCTTTTAATGTTTATTTCAAAAATATAATATATAATGTCTTTCATACTATTTTTTCATCTGTAAAATGTAGTGTAATGATATCTGAGAATTTGTGCATGAAAAGGCTACAAATATTTTCTTTTATCTTTTCATTATATCACAACAATATTTATTTCACTTCATTAGGTAAAATTTTAGGATATTTTCATAATCAATAATTTTTAAATCATAATAATGAAAGCAATATTGTTTTGTTTTTCTTTTTATTCAATGAAAAACTGCATCTGATATAGTTAAAAGCCCTAGGCTAAAATCCTGTTGCTCTTACTTTCAGATCATTGCTTTATTATTGCAAATTTGATACACTACTCTTACTAAAAGTTCCTCAAAGACATTCTTCTTTATAAAAAATAAAAATGGAGTTTAGACTTTCTTGTTCTTATATAAATTAACATGTGTATATTTCATGTTTTCTGCTAACCACTATTATTTGAAACAGGGTACAGTAAGATTCTATTGCTGAATTTATTTTGTGATAAATTTCAGAGGTAATAGGAAAAAAGAAGATTTTATATTGATTTCTAGCAATCTAAGAACAACTCCTGAAAGAATGAAAGCTATTAAAAAAAAACAGGACTGAAGTCAATTTGTAGCCAATACCAGATTTAATGACTCATACGGTAGTGTACTGGTTCCACCTTGACAGACACAGTGTCCTGTTTGCTCCAGGTTCTGGAATCAAAAGGTCAGGTTAATGAAGCCATCTCTGGTTGTTTTTTGTTTGTTTGTTTGTTTATTTTTATTGTCCAGAATGAGTTACATTATTTAGTAGGCCAACAATGAGTTGTTATCCCCAATTCCCAATGCCCCCCCTCCCCATCCCCAAACAGCTGGATATCCTCCTCTCTGGACCATCTGGATCAGTCCTTGGGGCAGGGAATCATGGATAGCCTAGGAGTCAGTCTGGTTCTCCTGGCCCTAGTGTGTTGTTACTGAGGGGTAAGATGCCTCTGGATAGTCTCCCCCAACCAAGGTTCTCACAATCTTTCTACCCCCTCTCCCCTCAGTTCCCTGAGTCGTGGTGGGTGAGTATTAAGGCTGCTTTAGTGTTGTGAGCTTAGGGGTTTTTGTGACGAAAATTGTTGGTTTCTGTGTCACTGGCTTATTCTGTGTTGTTTTATAATAGTGGCCTTGCCCTTCTGGACAGGACTTTCCCTTCTTTCATATGTGAGTGCGTGCGTGCGTGTGTGTGTGTGTGTGTGTGTGTGTGTGTGTGTGTGTGTGTATTTAAAGCCGTAGTGGTTTTACTGTAAAACCTAAAAGGACCATGAAAACAAATTTGAATAAAAAACTATGAAGTATAAATCTTGCTGATCTAATAATTCCTGAGTATATGGAGAAAACCATATAATGGTGGTTTAATTGATAAAGACAGAAGAAGTGGAAGATGGATAGAGATGAGTGGATAGAGGACAAGGTAGCCTTTTCCCTACTCTAAGGAAGTAAAATAAAGAACTTGCATGATTTGCAGATATAATTAGTTAAGATGAAGTCATTCTGGAAGATGAGTCAAACATGCCTCATGTTCTTGTAAGAAGAGGTGAGTTTAAGCACATAGTGGGTCTGGGTGATGCATGTGAGAAGGAGAGCACATTTCCGGGCTTTATCAGCTTCAAACAAAAGAAATAAGAGGATTAAAAGTAAGCACCAGAAATTTAAAGAGAGACCTGGAAATGATTATTTTCTGGATCATCCTGAGAACTCATTGTCATGTCACTGATTTCAGACTAGGAAACCATGTCTTGTTATTTCAGATGCCTGGATTGTGGTGATTTTTGATGTTAGACTTCAAACACAATGACACTTATCTGTAATTTGCATGACCTTGTATTAAGGACTTAATTTGAAAAGCTTCTATTAATATTAGTCTGATAACCATAGCAGTAGTCCTTTATTCTCTTCTCTTCCTGCTTATAATGTTGCTGGCATTTCATTGTACTTGACACACATTTGAAATGTTGCAGCCATCCTGTGTACCCTCATTGTATCCATCCTTCCATGTTGCCTTCGTTTCCAACACTCAAAGTACAGCTGGTCCTAAAAGTATTTTTGATTTCCTTTAACCTTCTCTTCCCTCTAAAACTGAAAATGATCTGTATGACAGAGATAGCACTGTGAGGATCAACACAGTTGTTCCTGGATTGTATCATTTCATCTAGCAATGCTCCAGTTTTCCATCAAGATTCAAATGAAGAGCATCTTCATAAATGAGAGCACCCTTCCCTTTAATAGCTTATTGTCTTTGCTTACATATTTTTGAACAAGGCCGTTTTAATACTTTACTGAAATTATTTCTAAATGTAGATTGACCTAACTTCCTGAATACAGTTGGATTTAGGCTGCTGTTAAAATGGAAACAATATCTATCTTTAGGGTGATTAACTCCTAAAAACCTTGTAGGTCCCCAAGTATTTGATGAGTTTCCTTTAACAGGACAGAATACTCTCTATCCCGCTTCACACTGTTGCCCACATTATCATTCTTCCACTATGTGAATACCGACAATATACTTAGGACAATAAGTATTTTTCTATGTAACAATGAAAACTGTTATATAGTTCTTAAATAATAAAAGGCTTATTTTTTTTTCTTTAAATGTTAGATACATTAAGTGGATTTTAATGTTCAGCATTTATAAATATTGTGGCTCTGCTAAATCATGGTCAACCATTGTACTATTGTTCAACATTCTAAAGGTTAGTCTGACTTTAAAAAATATATATATTCCAGGGTTATGGCATGGGTGAGGAAAGTCCAGCTGAAGTCTACCTGCAAGTAGGACCCGGCCATTGTGAGTTGGCAGAGTGGAGATGTTGCCTGCCAGGGCTGGTCACCATTGGGAGGTGGCTGCAGACTTGGTGGAGATGATTCAGCAGAAGTCCTGCTGCAAGCAGGCCTCCACCATTGCTAGTTGGCTGAGCAGAAAAATTGTGTGTCAGGGCTGGTCGCCATTCTGGCTTGCATCCCTTTAGACCAAGCCATCCATCTCAGACTCGACAAAAACTACTGCTGTTCATCCCCAGTAATACAGCTGACCTTCAGATAGACAGACTCTGATAAAAACAGACAACACACTGACAGGAGGCAAAGGGATCCCCCCCCCCACCTAAGAACACCTGATTCCAAAATGGAAGCATCCAATGACAGATTAGAGGAAATCCAAGACACAAGAGCCCAAAATAAAATGTCAGCAAACATTTTAAATGAATTTTAGTGAGTCCATGACAAATAGATGTTGGAATTGGGAGAAACTGGCCAAAGAGTGATCAAAGAGACCCTCCAACAAAGGCTGAAGGAAGTGGAAGAAAAGTGGCACCAAAAATTCAAGTCACAAGTCAAAGGCTGACTCAATGAATTGGAAGATAGTCAACAAAAACAACTCAATCGATGGCTGATGGAAAGTGAAGAGAATCAGGAAATATTAATAAAATTAAAGAAAACCAAAAATAGATTGGATTAATCAGGATTCTTGAGAGTAGCAGAATCAACAGAAAGAACTATTAACTCATGACAGTCCCACAAGAGCAGGCTGCACCCTGAAGAGTCAAGGAACAGGTCATTGCTCAGTCTTCACTGCTCAGTCAATATGTGTCTGGATCCCTCAGCAGTCCAAATCCAGCACTGAAGGCCTTCCTGGGGAGCTACTGGTCTTCAGTCAAGACAGGAAGGCTGGGATTAATGCCTGGTTTAATGGAAAATCTTAAAGCTAGATAACATGGAATGGAGTATTTCAAAAATTATATGATCATGGATGCCTACCTAAGATACTATCCATCATAATAAAATGAGAAAGGAAAACCTTTCACATTGTAAACCAGTTGTATGATTGAGCACCAAGCCAGTCTTACAGAGAATAGCACATTGACTCCTCCGCATCAAGCAGCAAAACAAATAAGCACACAAGAAGAGAAATAGAAACTAGAATGGACATAAAAGCATTCAAAAAACAAGTAAGCGCCAAACGCCAAAAGCATTCAGCATAACAGAAATTAATTCAAATCTCACAACTGTAACTCGGAATGCTCATGGGCTCAACACTCCCATCAATGGACAAAGGTTAACAGGCTGCATCAGAAAACTGGACCCATCCATTTGCTGTTTATAGGAAACCCACCTTACAACTCAAGATAGACACCACCTATTTGTAAAAGAATAGAAAAAGATATTCCAAGCAAACATAAAAAAGAAATGAACAGGAGTGGCTGCACTGATTTCAGACAAAATAAGACATTAAACCAAAGATAATCAAAAGAGATAAAGAAGGCCACCTCATACTCATTAAAGGAACAATACAAAGAGGATATTACAATCATAAATTTTGATGCACCAAACACAGGGGCATCTAATTTTAAAAAGCAAAATTTACTAGTCAATAAAACATATATAAATCCCAATACAATAATATCAGGAGACTTTAATGCCCCATTATTGTCAATAGACAGATACTCAAAGCAGAAAATATACAAAGAAAAAATGGAGCTAAAAATTATCATAGATCAAATAGATTAAACAGATGTCCACAGTATACTCCACCTTATTTCTACTGAATACAAATTCTTAGCAGTTCATGGAACTTTCTCTAATATAGACCATATATTAGGACATAAAGCAAGTCTCCATGAATTCAGAAAAACAGTGACATAACCCCCTGCAGTATATCTGACTACAAGTCATTAAAGTTAGAATTTAACAACAGTAACAACAAAAAACACTGCAACCCAAGGGCCCTGACCAATTATTAAGCAATCAACAAATGAGTTGTACAAGAAGTCAGAAAGGAAAGTTACAGAGCTTGAAGACAATAAAAACAGAACATACCAAAACTAATAGGACAAAATATTGGCAGTTCAATTAGTTCAATTTGTACCATTAAATGCTTACATTCCCAAAACCGTAAAAGCCCAAATAAATAACATAGTCATCCATTTAAATGCACTGGAAAGACAAAATAAAAAACCCAGTCCAAATGTACTAGATGGAAATAAAAATAAAAATAAAAGCAGTATTCAATGAATTTGAAATAAAGAGAACAATTGAACAAAATTCATGAAACAAAGAGCTGGCTCTTACAAAAAATAAACAAGATTGATAAATCATTAGCTAAACTAATCAAAAAGAGAGAGAGAGAGAGAGAGAGAAGACTCAAATCAACAAGACTAGAAATGAAAATGGAAATGTCACAACTGACACCAATGAAATTGGAAGAACCATCAAATACCTGTATACCACAAAATTGGAAAGTCTGGAAGAAATGGATGAATTCCATGACTCATATCATCTTCCAAAACTAAATCTAGAACAGATAGACTTACTAAACAAACCAATTGCTTCAAATAAAATTAGGAAAGTAATTAAAAAAACAACTCCCCCTCCAAAAAAAAAAAAAAAATTCCAGGCCAAAATGGATTCACCACTGAGTTCTACAAGACATTCATTAAAGAACTAAAACTACTTCTCAAATTATTTCATACAATTTAAAAAGAGGGAATACTTCCAACTTCCATATATGAAGCCAATATTACTTTAATACCTAAACCAGAGACCCAACAAAATTATATGTATATATATATATATATATATATATATATATATATATATATATATATATATATATATATATAT
>PVHP010026897.1:0-23661 GCA_004024765.1 Zapus hudsonius | reverse complement strand
AGGGATAGCAGGAAAAGGCCCAGCACGATGAAGCCGATACGAAAGGTCTTCTCATCAGCCATGATGGCTGGCCAGCCCTGGCATGTACACCCTGGACAAGGTCACCCAGGAGGGATGATGCTCTGGGTTGCTAAGAACTGAAGCTCAAAGCAGGCTAGATCCCCACAGGTCCAGTCCCTGGCCAGAGCCACCAGCTGGTCAGGGCTGGGGGTGGCTTGCTTCAGTGGGCCTGTGCCCCAGCCATCCACCTTTCCTCTGGCAGTGTTCCTTCCCTCTGGGACCTGGAATTCAGTGTGTGAATCTGAGCTCCAGACAGACATAGGGGCGGGACAAAGCGGGGGGGGGGGGGGGGGGGGGGGGGGGGGGGGGAGTGGAAGGGGCTGGACCAGCCACAGGTTTGACATCATGACCTCATTTGCCTAGTGTGGGACTGAGCAGTGGAAGGCAACTCCATCCCTCCCAGCTCTGGGAATCAGGTACAATTCTGCCATCCAAAGTGGAGTGGGCCATGGGGGCTTCTGGGTGCCCACATTTTAGAGTCCTGAAGGAGTCTGGCCTCTTCAAGGGGCTTAGCAGATGTAACAGCCATATCTACTGAATGGTGACCATCCTAGACACACCTCCGGCTCAGTTCAAGTTAGAGGAACACCATGAGGTAGGCACCATACAGATGGAGAGAGACGAGTAATACATGGTGGCATGTGACATGTGTGGCAGGGTGCTGTCACATCCTGTGGTCCCACCTCTGTCTGCCCGCCCTCCCAGAAGCATGCAGGAGAGTTACCTCACTAGAGTAGTGGTGGTCTCTGGTGAAGACCCAAACATACTCCCAGCACCCATGGAAACAGCTTTAGCTTTTTGATAGGCACACGAGCACTTCCTCCTCCCCTAGCCTTTTCTTTCCGGTCCTCGCCCAGTCATCATGGCCGCTTTTCTGGAGTCCTTTCTCCTAAAGTCATGATACTGACAATGAGTAGGAAACTCTGGGAGGGGCTGGGGTGACAGCTCCGTGGTTAAAGGTACCCGCTGGCCCAGGTTCAAGTCCCCAGCACCCATGGAAAGCCGGACACAAAAGTGGCACATGTGCCAAGTCTTCGTTTGTATTGGCAAGAGACCCTGGCATGGCCACACACACACAAATACAATTTTAAATGCTTTATTTTTTTAAAAGGAGAGAGAGAGAAACCCTGGGATAAGCAGGTGTCCAGTTGAATGTGTCTGATCTCTGCCAACTTCCTAGCAAGAATGAAATGGGGGGATGTGCGTTCCATGCACTGAAAGATTCCTGCTCCCCACTGGCCGTGACCTCCCCCACGCCCCAGGGTGCAGGCCAGAAGTCAGTTTTCCAACACAGGGTGCTACCCGCTCTGCTCTTTCTATCTTAGGAACTTGGGGTCCTGGGAGTGAGCTGCCCCACAAGACACTCAAGGCAGGAAGGAGGAAGAGCTTTACTTGGGACAGATGCAGAAAGCCAGCCTCATGAGCACCCAGCGACCGAGGTGGCCAAGCTGGTCAGTAGCAGGACGGCATTGCAGCCGGGTCCCCCACAGCCTCTGCCTGGGCCCAGCACATGGGCCCTCTGACCAGCAGGGCTCTGAGGACCTAAGGTCAACCCCACCCTCTCAACACAGCACTGTTCATTAGACCTAAGGTCTGTGTTCGCTCCGCGAAGGATCCTGGCCTATCAGCTGTCTTCTGCCCTTCCCAGGCCACCCCTCTGTCCCCTCTCCCAGATCCTGTAGACACAGAATCCAGTCACTTCCCCCCTCTCTGCTCTCCACTTCCACTCTTGAGTCCTGAAGTCACTTTCTAACCCAAGCACGATGTCAGCTCACGTCACTGCCCTGCTCAGAACCCTGGAAGAGCAGCCTGTCTTCTCAGTGTAAAAGCCAAAAGCTTGGCCCACAAGGTAGTGGGTCACTGTGTGTACCACCTGCTCATGGCCCACAGGGATCATCACCCTGGCTCCACGCTTCTCCTGCAGTCCACAGGCACCCCAGGGCCTTTGCACAGTTGACACCTACCTGGAATGATCTTCCTCCAGATACCTGCATGGCTCCCTCCCTCACCAAATCTTCAGCCAACATCACCTTCACAGTGAGATTGTCCCTGGCAGAGCCCTGTATGCCGAAGTCCCCAGGAGTCCCCTCGCCGTTCCTAGTTTATTTTTCTCCACAGCCCTCATCACTGTCTGTCAAACTGTAGCAGGCTGAGCTGAGGATTAGAATTTAGATTACGCCCAGCAAACATTCCAATGCACCCCAAAATTTAAGGAGTACCCAAATTCCTGTCTACAAAGTTAAAGAATTAAAATCATAGACAAGATATTAAGGTTTAGTGGGAGACTTTATTATTAAGGGAACATGGGGAGTTCTCCAGCCACCAGGGTGGGGAGAATATGTGGCCGAGGTTTTGATCAAAATTTATGCTGTTTCATTAAATAGGCAGGAAAAGAAAGATACTAGAGAGCTCCCATCATGAGAAAAAGTTCATGTGGGAAGGATCTTGAGTCCCTGGAAAATGAAAGTCCTCCTTCTAGGATGCCATGTGGAAGAAACTGGCCTTTGTTCTAGGGAAGCTTTTTAAAACTTCCACCAGGTAAGTCAGAGAGACAGCTGATTGGTCTATACCTGACCAATCAGTTTTTGTATCTAGGTTTGAGCTCTGGCTAGAGACACCTCCCACTCAAGGGGAGGGGGGTCTGTGGAGCTTTCCTGAACTGTCACAATACTATACACAATAATGGCTTGTCTTGACTGTCTGTCTCCACTAGACCTCAGGAGAGTGGTTTGGCTTTGGTCACTGCTGTGTCCCCTGGGGCTGGAACAGGAAGGCACTGGATGGCATCTGAGAATGGAGACAGAGGGTGGCTGGGGACCTATGGACAGGAAACCCCTGCTGTGGTATTTCCTGGAAGCCAATCAGAGCCTCACATTTCATTTTCCATCAGGGAAAGGTCTATGTGACAGAGGGGAGACTCTAGCCTGGGAACAAGGATTTAGGTGGGAAATATCAGGGGCCACCAGGCAACCTGTGCCAGGCGGGTGGGGGGGCGGGCACAGGGAAGATGTGGCAAAGGCCAGACATTAGGTGGCTGACCCAGATGGGCCTGAGCAAAGGTGTACTTCCTGGACAATTGGGGGGCATGTCAGGAAGCAGCCCTTTCTTGTGGGGGCTGTGGGGGGCAAGCCGGCCCACAAGCACCTCCTTGAGCCATGCTAGTGAGCACAGCGGGCCACTGAAGCTCAGAAGGGGACAGGAATCTGCCTTGGCCTTGGCTCAGGCTCCAAGGTGCTGGTGACCTTGAGGATTTTGCCTGCTCCCCAGGTGGACTGATGTGGGAGAAGCAGAAAATGGCTTTGTGGTCAGCCTCTTCTCCACCCTGTCCTTCAGCTGCTGCCAGGAAAGAGGGTCCTGGTCAGACTTGCAACTCGTTTCCTACCCTGCCCGTGGGTGGAGGGGGTGGGTAAGAGGGACCACCAGGAACCCCTTTGGAATTGCAGAAGGTCTGATAAATGTGGGTCCAGTCCAAGGTCTCTAGTAAGTAGGAGATGCAAGGCTTCTCCAGATTCCTGCAAGACCTGGAGGAAAGAGGGAAAATGTCAGGGAGGGCAGGACTCAGGAAGGGGATCTGGGACTTGGTGCCGGGGAGGGGGAAGGCTCCTAAAGCCTCCCAGGCTAGTGAGGACCAGCCCTGGGGAAGAACTTCCTGAGAGAGGGCTGGGATGGTTCAAAGTCAAGGGTCTGGCTGGAGCAAGGAACAGGAACAAGGGGGGAGTGGCAGGACCTAGGGGATCAGAGTGCAGAACAGACCTCCCTTGGGCAGCACCAGGGCTTTGAGCGTCAGGCAGGAACCTGACCACCAGCTCATGGTGGACCCAGAAAGAAGACTGTGAAGGACAGGTAGGAAAGGTTGCCCCTGCCACAGTGGTCCAGTGTAGATGGGAAGCCCTGGCCAGGACCAGCCAGATCTGAAGGGAAACAAGCCTGCTCCCAGGCTCTGAATTTCACCTTATTGAGGCCATTCCCCCACATGGGGACACTCCCCCTGTTAGAGGGGGCTTTGGGGGGGCACTCTGGGGCAGAGACCTGGCCCAGCACCAAGCAGGCCTTATTCAGCCAACTGAGCCCCAAGGCCTTTGAGTGCCTGTTCAAACTAAGGCCCTGGGTAGTCACTCAGCCTCACTGAGCTAGAGCGAGGCTGGACTGATTCCCCAGCCACTTTCTCTCTCTAATGAAAAGCTGGTTTAGCCCACCTGCCTTCTTTCAGACTCAAAGTCTCTGTGTGCAGAATGCCTGGCTTTCACCACCCTGGGAGCAATAGTGAGCACCTCAGACGCCATCTGCCTTCTTCTTTTGCTTTTTAAAAAAATATTTGTATTTATTTCTTTACAAGCAGAGAGGGATAGAAGAGAAACAGACAGAGAGAACGGGTGCTTCAGGGCCTCCAGCCACTGCAAAGGAATTCCAGATGCATGAGCCACTTTGTGCATCTGGCTTTACATGGGTACTGGGAATCAAACCCTGTTCATTTGGCTTTGCAGGCAAGAGCCTTTACTGCTGAGCCATCTCTCCAGCCCTTTCTTTTGCCTTTTTTAAAAAGCCACTAGGAAGGCTGGAGAGATGGCTCAGCGGTTAAGGCACTTGCCTGTAGTGCCTAAGGCCCCGGGTTCAATTCCCCAGGACCCACATAAGCCAGACCCACAAGGTGGTGGCCCTGGTGCGCTCTCTCTCTGTCTCTCTCTCTGTATCTCTCTGCTTGAAAATGAATAAATAAAATATAAAATAAATAAATAAAAAAAATAAAGAGCCACTAGGAGACCCTACTGGTGCCACTTATGCTCCTGCATAAGCCTTGATCTAGAAGAATGGCTTGTCTTTTCAAGACCTATATCTCAAGTTGAGTGAAAGAACTCAAGGCTGTGTTAGTAGCTATGGGTCCAGTGGCACAGTGGGGAGGGTGGAGACCCTGGGGCAGAATGTAGCTGGAGAAAGCAGCCATCACTACTCCACCTGGAGAGCCAGGTAAAGTCCAGTGACTCCCTGTCATGGGAGGCATGACCGGCACCTGGTAAGGAAGGTTTGCCCTACTAACTCTCCTTGGACCCCACAGTAGGCTTGACAGACCCCTGGCCCAGGGCTGGGTTCCTGTTTTCATTGTTCTGCATTAGCAGGAGCCTGCAGGTGACAAGTGACATAAGCACTCAGCATCTGCTGCCTTACCCATGCGTCCTCCCCACTCAGGAGCTCCCTGAGGCTGTCACTGTGAGTCCCAATGCCACTGGACAGATAAGGAAACTGAGGCAGAGAAAGGAAAAGCCAGGCTCAGGGGGGTGTCTGAGCTCACAGTCTTTTTTTTTTGGTCGCAGACTTGGCTGTGGACTTGGGCCACTTCTGCCTCTGCCTCTGGTCCTGTGCTGTCCACACCCCAGCATGGCACCCTGGAGGTCTCATTCGACACACCATGGGGCAGAGAACCATGGGATCCAGCCGTGCATAAGAGATATAGTAACGAGGGGTTTATTTAAAGCCAGCTAGTGTGTGTGTGTGGGGTTGCTATATAAAGCAAACCTACGTTGAGTGAGTGCTTCTGCCAACCAGACACTGGAGAGGCCGTGATGAAGTCTCATTGTTTTAGGGGACCGCTGGGAGCCTGTAGCACCCCAGATGTCTGAACCCAGCCTTCATAGGAGCTCACAGCTCCTGGAGAGGAAATGGCACCTACAGCCAAGATGATGCTCTCGTAGCTGGGCGGAGGTGAAGGGGGCAGAGTTCCCAGGACATCCCCAGGGGACTCGCACAACAGGACCTCCTCTTCTGGCTGCCCACAGGGTGCTGGAAGTCCCTCGGCCAGCAGGGAGGGCATGGCTTCTTCACAAGTGGTGATGGTAGCCAACTCTGGGGGCCTATAGGAACAGGAGAAAGGCAGTTAGTAGAGCTGACAAGCCCCTCTGCCTGGGATGCATCACTGTCCCCATCTACAGCTCCCTGGGAGGCCCGCTGAGCAGCCTGCACCCTTGGGTCTCCCTCTAGACGCCCTCAGTTCCCTTGGGAGAGAAAACCCTTTCCACCCCTTTCCTGCCACCAAGTGCCACGCTGACACTGCCCTGGGCATTGTCCTTGGCAATGTCCTTCTCTGTCACTATATTGACACTGTGGGTGCCTCCCAGGATAGAGACTCTTAACATCCAGGGACAAATAGCAAATGCTTGGAGGTGTTTGTTGAAAGACTGAGTGATGGTTGATGGACAGAGACTCGGCTTACTGAAAGATTTGCTAGTTTAGACTCCTGATACTCAAGGCAGAATGGAAGACCTCAACTCAGTAGCCTGTCTGGATGCTCAAAACCTTGTTAGGGGATGTCTACCGGGTGATGGCTTCTTGCATGCCTCCAGGGATGCAGAGCTCACTACTTACCAAGTGGGTCTCTTCTTTCACTGCATGAGTTAGCTTTCCTGTGACTTTTTCCTACTCCCTACCCCTCACCCAACCAAACCATCTACAGGAATGTGAAGCAAAGATCAGGTCCTCACAGGCTCTGCAGGCCAGATTCCAAGGACAGGTGTCCTATACCCCAGCCCTAGTGAGGCTGGCCTCACCCTCTCAGAGCCTCATTCTCCTCATCTGTAAAATTGGGATAATATTTGCCACTGCATGGATGTAGGGACAAAAACAAAGGCTTGACAACTCTGAGAAGAATGTGGGTAGCAGGTTCCCAGGGACCTCCATCTCCGGCCCTGCTCACCTCCCAGCCCTGCCCTACCTTCCCCAGAGCATTTGAACCTGCTTTGGTTCATGCCTGGGGCCAGCCCAGCAGGGGTCAGCCAGCAGGGCTGGGCACAGGGGCTCCTGAGCAGCCCACAGCATGAAGTTTGCTTAGAGGGCAGGTGCGGAGCCGCCTCACACTCCCTCCTGCCACCTCAGCAGCCAGCTGGTCTGCCTACCCTAAGTGCCCAAGGTCACGATTCAGAATGACAGTCATGACCAGACAATCACAGTTAGAAGCCGGGAACTTGCCTCTCTGTGGGTGGCCTGTCGCACACTCCCATGGGAGGCTCCACTCCCAGTGTGTGCAGTGGGTGAGGTGTTGGCCTACCAAGAGATCTCATTCACAGAAGGGTCCCTGAGAGCAGGCCAGCCTGGTCAGAGCAAGAACCTACCGGGGCTCGGCTGACCCAACTGCCTTCAGCTGAGGAGGGTGAGGATGGGGTGAGGGAACAATTGCCTAATATGTGAGTTCTGCCTTTACACACTGTGTCCACAGCACACTGGGTGTAGCTGCCCCTCCAGTCTTACAGATGAATGAAGGGCTGCTCAGTTAAGTGCAAAGTCCCCTCTCCTTGTAGAGAGAGAGACTCCATTTAAAAAAAAAAAACAAGGGCTGGAGAGACTGCTCAGTGGTTAAGGCACTTGCCTGCAAAGCCTAATGACTCAGGGTTGATTCCCTGGTACCTACATAAAGCCAGATGCACAAGGTGGCACATGCATCTGGAGTTCATTTGCAGCGACTGAAGGGCCTGGTGCACCCATTCTCTTTCTCTCTCTTTCTCTTTGTTACTCTATGCTTGCAAATAAATAAAATAAATAGCTTCTCTAAGACCCTACCCCGAAAGCATTGAGCAGTCAGGAGACTGAGAGAGCTCCTGGGAACTATAGAGTTATTAACTACAGGTGACAAGGCAGAACTCTGGGCAGCACAGACAGGCTGGAGTCATCAGGGCACCATCCACTAGAGATAAGCTTGAATTCCAGCAGTCAACCCATGGACGGTGAAACTTTTAATAAATGATCAGGGACAGTCCTAACTCCTCCTTTATGCTAACAGGTTATTGTTTTGTAACCTGCTCATCGCTAAAGTATTTCAGGACTATGTCCCTGAAACACAATTCCTTAGCAACTTATAGCCCACCAATAACGGAAGACACCCAAGGTAATGTCAGATGGCTGCCCAATAAACAGCCTATAAAAGACACAGACCTATCATAATCCAGGCCTGAAGACATTTTTAGAGCATGGAGCTCGCTTCATCCCACCGGTGTGAATAAATGAATTCTCCATCTCTCCCAGTGATGTTTGGCTTCCTCGCTGACTTGACCCAAATTTTTCTGCAGCATTCTGACAACAAACCTGTCACACCTCTCCCCAAGCCACCTATACCTCTGAGACTAGTTCCAGAGAGGTTTAGCTGAGGAGGCAAGACCCACTCTGAATGTGGGCAGCACCATGCCAGGGGGAGAGTCCAGCATTCATCTCTGTGTGCTTCCTGACTCTGGATACAAGGTGGCGAGCTGCCTCCTACATCTCCCACTATCCCTCCCCCATCATGGAGAGTGCTCTCAAACTGGAAGCTAGAAGAAGCCCTTCCTTCCTTGGGTTGTTTTTAAATCTTTTTAAAAGTATTTAATATAAAGTTTTTAAATTTTTATTATTTGCAAGGAGAGAGAGGGAAGGAGAGAGGGAATGGGCACACCAGGGCCTCCTGCCACTGCAAACGAACTCCAGATTCTTGTGCCACTTTGTGCATCTGGCGCTGCATGGGTGCTTTGTCCTTGCTGCCCCATTACTAATGCTCCAGATCAGAGCCAGCACACAGTAGGTGTTTGGCCCGTATCAGGTAGATGCATGAAAACTAAATCTGTGAGTGACTGGGGAAACTGAGGCCCAGCAGGATAAGAGGAAGGTCTAAACCCACAGCAGTCTTTGACCTGAGTTTATCCACAGCCAGACACCCGAGACGAGGTCCTGGGGACAGGAATGGCAGAGCGGCTCCTACGGGGACAGGAGTATGTAAGCAGAAGAGCCATTCAGCTGCTTTGTCTATAGGCAGTCAGCAAAGACAACATGGACGCCACGTTGCCTGCCCCCGCAGGACCAGAACCCATGTCTGATCCAGCCTCATTCAAGATGGCTGCAAGCTGTGCTTCCTGCTGCCTAACTTTTCCACAGCTTAGCACAACTGGGGGCTGGCCCCCCTCGGTCCTCCAACCAGTCAGGCCTCCCTTACACTCCTGCGTCTGATGACGAGGTGTGTCCCGATTGGATGGATGGTTGACCCATCTAAATCTCATAAGCCACTTGTATGAGTCTCTGTCACCCTCCTGGTCCTTGCTCCCTGGCCCCTTGGGGTGATTTCTCCCACTTCCCAGCCTAGCAGGGAGGAGAGGATCTGTTCTGCACAGGCGCGTTCCTGCCTTGTCTGGGTATTTTCCTGCCCTGCTGCATGTGTGGTCGGTCTCTCCTTAATTCTAGGGCTCCTCAGCCCCCATTGTGAGGGGGACTTTGGGTTTGGGCTCTCCTGCCTTGCATTGACCATGTATGTATGTATGTATGTATGTATGTATGTGCATGCATTGGGCCTGTGTATGTGCAGGTGTGTGTTTATGTGGATGTGTGACTGTGTGGATGTATATATGTGTGCATTTGTATGTGTGTTTATGAGTGTATGTACATGTGTATGTGTGTGCATACATGTGTGCATGCATGTATGTGTGTTATCTGTGCGTTGCATGTGTATATACATGCGTGTATGTGTGTACATGTGCTTGTGTACATGTGTGTGCATGGGTCATTGTGTGAATGTGTGTGTGCATGTATGTGTATGTATGAGTATATGTGTGTATGGGCATGTGTGTATGTGAGTGCTGTTTGTGTGAGTATGTGCATATGTGTATATGCATGTGTGTGCACAAGTATAGGTACATATGTGTACATGTATGTTTATGTGTCTGCATGTATGTACAGATTGTGAGTGTGTATTTTTGTATTCGTATGTATGTGCATGTGTGTGCGCACGTATGTACATGTATATGTATGTGTGTGTCATGTGTGTATGCATAGGGTATAAGTGTGCATAAGCATAAGTGCTGTATGTGGAAGTGCATTTATGTGTGTATATGTGTGTGAGTGTGGTGGTGTTTGTGTATGTGTGTGTACATGTGTACGTGTGTTTGTATGTGTGCCTGCCCAGAGGCTTCTATCCTGGAGATGTGGGGGAGATATTCTGTCTCCCCCCCTTCCCAGCCAGGCTTGGAAGAACCTCTTTGGGCTTGGATCCTCTCCACCTAAAATAAAACTCATAATTCATAATTTACCCTTCTCTGAATCTATGTTTTTAATTCTTTGTTAATTTTGACAAGGACAAAGTTGGGATCCACAGGCCTGGGATCTACTGCATCTTGATGGAACTGAATCCTAGACCCCAAATCCTACCTCACTAGTCTTGGGTCTCAGAGCCAGTAGCCAGAGCTCCCTGTAGCCTCTCCGGTGGGTGCCAAGGGGCCCACCTGACCTGCAGAGGCAGCCCACACCCTGTTGCCTCAACATCTTTGTGTTCAGACAACAGCCACACCTCTGTACTCAAGCCAGTGTGAGAGAAGCAGGCTCCCACCCAGCGTCCAAAGCCTGGCTTGCTCCCAGAGCCCTTAGCGTGCTTCGTGAACAAACTTCTCATATGAGAAGTATCAGGTTTATACCTACCCTTTCCTCTGACAGCTCCTTCAGGCCAAAATCTGACTTTGTAGCCCAGGTTGGCCTAGAACCCACTACGTAGACCAGGCTGGCCTCTACTCACAGCAATCCTTCCTCAAGCCTCCTGAGTGCTGGGGTCACAGGCGTGAGCCACCATGTCCAGCTTCAGGTCTGACTGGGGGGCTAAATGGTATCTGTTGAATCAAGGAGCCACGAGCTAGCTGCTGGAGTTCTCTGAAGGCACTGCCCATCTGGCAAAGGGAAAAAGTGTGTCCCCCCCCCCAAAGCTCACAGCTCCTGTTCCTACTGAAACAGAGACCAGCGCTTGCAGAGCAGAGTTGGGGGGGGGCACAGCTTTGTCCCTCCACTTCAAGCTGTATGTGACTTCCCTGTCTCTTCCACAAGTCCCAACGGTGCTTCCTGGTCACACAGATGTCAGGAACACAAGGACAGATGCGCATGCCGGTGCACAGGACACCCTGTTGATTCACGAGCAGCCAGCAAAAGAGAGCACCATGAATGCTTCCTCTCCGGGCAAAACTGGTTCTCAGGTGCAATGTACACAGAAGTACACAGAACATACATAGATCCACTGTGCACCTATGGGAGTCAGATTTCACGGGGGGGGGGGGGCAGGAATAAGAAAAGATGGGTAGAATTCCATCACCCAGCGGGGCTGAGGCAGGAGAATCTAAAGGTCTGGGCCAGAGTGGGTTACAAAGCAAGACCTTCTCTAAGACAAGAAAAATGTCTCAAAAGGCCCAGGGGACAATGGGTAACAGGAAAACAGCAGGTTGAGGACGGATGTCTTGATGTAAGAGCTTGCCCCCACCCATCCCACCCCACCTCGCCCCTTTGTACATGCTCTGCCCCTGCCTACACCATTCCTCTCCACCCTGGCGGCACTGGGCCAAGTTTGCCCTCCCATTAGCTGGCTCCCTGTCCAGGCTGCCTGGGGTAGAGTCCCAGTTCTGGATGTCCTTGGACAAGTCGCTTAATCCTCTACAAATGGATGACTTCAGGTTAAATCCTAGGGAATAGGTGAAAAGCATACGGCACAGTACCTGGCCTTGGCCATTGCTTTTGGGCATTTGCAATTATTGTAGCTGCCATTACTTCTGTTAACTTTGAAGCAGGAGGCTGAGGTTAGCGGGGAGGGAGGGGGGAATGCCAGAGCTGCTTGAAATCCCTCAGCTAGTGAGTTATAGAAGCAGGTCAGGATCGTTCCTGTGCCTGGGCTCTCAGTGCCACAGCCACCTCCTCCTAGAAGCCTTCCTGGATTTCTCCGCATCTCCACAGTACCTCACACAGATCTACTATGGTCTGTCATCTTCCTCTGGTACAGGGCTTTAAACTTCCTCCTGACTACATCGATCAGCTTCTATGTCTCCAAGGCACCTTGTCCAGTGGTGGACCCTGGTGAGAATTTGCTGAGCAAAAGCTAGATTGTATGACCATGATGGGTCACTTGAGGTCCCCAACCTGTCCCACTGACCTGCAGCTCTCTTTCTCTGAGGACTTCAAAGTGAGGTGGTACAGGTCTCTGGAGAGTCGGTACGGGTCCCCCGGGGGTGGCAGCCATGTGCTAACCTGGATGGACCACAGCAGGCCAAAGAGCAGCAGCAGGCCACCGACGCCGCAGCACAGAAAGCCGACAGACCTGAGCGCAGGGCTGGGGGCCAAAAGTGGGTGGTGCTCCATGGTGGCTGACGGCTGGCCAGGCTGGGCAACTGCATCCCCTTCACTCCACCATGCAAAGCAGAGTGTCCCCACCACCAGGATCACGGAGCCACTGGTCATCATGCAGTAACGCAGGGTGGAGGCCACTCGGCCCCTGTCGCATGTCTGCATACAGAGGAGAGAGTGAGTCAGCGCAAATACCGACACCTAAGTTTTAGTCTCCTTCGCCTAAGGTCACTGCAAACCTTGAGAGGTCTGCTGATTCATTCCTGCCTCAGTTTCCCCACCCATGAAACACAGTCCATGTTCACGGACTGCAGAGCTACTTTGACAGGCAGCATGTCTCAGAATCCTGCCACCATGCCTAGAACATAGTAGGAGGTTGACGAATGTGGCCACATTCAGTCTTGGCCTCTGCCCAGGCCTCAGCCGCCACAGGGCATTATGGGAGGAAGACTCCTGCAGTGATGGACTGATGAGCAGCTAGGAGGGACCAAGGTTTGCTAGCTGTGCTCTACGTCCTCTGCCCTGGTCACTGTCCCATGACGTCCAACCCTTGTCCATCTGGCAAGTGTGAATGAGGATGCTGGGAAATAAAGTTGAAATTCAGGCCGTGGAGCAGGACTCGGAGCAAAAGGGCGTCCCGTGGCCTTGTCTGTGATGGTCATGAGCGGACATTCCCGTGGCCTTCTCTGTGATGGTCATGAATAGAAAGAGCCTCCATGCCGGCCGTGACAAAATGCTATGTGCACTATGTCACCAACACTAGGTGGAATAACTAATATGGATCCATCAAAAACCCAGGCTTGGCTGGCCATATAAAGTAATAAAGACACTTGCTTGCAAAGCCTGCTGGCCCAGGTTTGATTCCCCAGCACCCACATAAAGCCAGATGTGCAATGTGGCACAGGTATCTGGAATTCATTTGCCGTGGCAGGAGAGCCTGGCATGCCCATTCTCTCCTCTCTCTCTCTCTCTCTCTCTCTCTCTCTCTCTCTCTCTCTCTCTCTCTCTCTCTCTCTCTCTCTCAGATAAATATTTTATTAAAATGCAGAGGAGAAACACTTATGGAATAGGAATATCTTGCTCTTTTCAATTTACAATACAGAGTTATGGGGAGAATGAGGATTCAGGTTAAAGTACTGCAGGGGAAAACAGTACAAGAAGGAAGCCTGGATCCAAATCCCACACACCACTTAGCTCCAGGTTATCCCCAGCACGACCATCCGGGAAACTTCTCTGCAAAGCTCAGCTTTGTCCTTGCCTGCAGCTAGCCAAAGCTGAAGTCCCCTGAGCCTTCTTGGGGTACAGCACTCACCCTAAAGGGATGGCTTCTGCTTGGCTCCCTACTAGACTAGAGCATTCCTTGATCCCCCAGACCATGGCCTCAGAGAGGTGCCATCTGAACACTGCTGGGTGTTTGGGTAACTGCACCCTATCTCTGGCCATGGCAGATCTGTGGAGGGAGACAGACCTTTCCCACCTCAGCACAGAGAGGCCTTGGGAAGGAAGGCTGGAGCAGCCAGCAGAGAGGAAATCAGGAGCCCCTGGCCTGTGTGATATGGCACTTGCCAGGGGTGACGGTCCCCTTCACCTCCAGCAGGTGAGTGCGGGGAAAGGGAATACCATTCTACAAGGGAAGGACCTCTTCCAAAGCCAAGTACAAGGTCTGACCCTCTAAGGAACTCACATGTGGGCACACAGGCTTGAGGTGACTCAAGATGAACTCCAATATAGAAGCCAATTGAATCTTAACCCTCAGAGATGAGCATGACCCCCCCAAGCCTGTCTCACACACACACACACACACACACACACACACACACACACACACACACACACATGCCCCAGCCCTCACTTGGCCTGCATCTATGGTGACAGTGACAGCAGATACATCCTGGACATTGACCAGGCTGATCACCACACCAAGTACTCTCCAGATGGCCTCTTCACTTGATGCTTACATTGGAGCCCTGGGGTGACACCTCACCCAAGGTTAGGGATGATGGGGACTCAGGTCTGTCCTGACTCAAGTCCCCCTGTGTGTGAGACCCCCTTTGGGTTAGTCTATAGTTTTAGACATTGGTGGTTGTGACCACACCGCGAGTCTCTGGCAGAGAATGGTCTCCCCACAATACACCCTCCTTCCCTGCGTTCCTCTTTGCAGCTCTGGCCAGCCCTTGCCATGGCCCTTCGTGTGTCCTGTGGATTGGTGGCCATCTGCTTCTGCTGGGTTTCCATCCTGCCCAGGCAGGCAGTGCACAGACAGGCTAACTTGCCATGGGCAGGATAGAGGGTGCCCAGGGGCCCTGGATGGAGGCCAGCCTGCCCTCTGTGTGCCCACTGCTTTCTTTCTCGTTATAATCAGGCTGCTGGCTGGCAGGGAGTTCAGCCACCCAAGGCTTCCAACCCATTTCAAAGAGGGCACCTTCAGGCACATCCCTCACATGGGTGTGCCTCCAGTCCCTAAACCCTGATGGGGAACCCTGGAGGGTGGAACCCCAACCCCTGGGGGACAGGCAGGAAGCTTCTCCATTCTCAGAGAAATCCCACCCCACTGTGGTGCTCAATCAGGACCTGCCAAGCTGACCCCGCCTCCACTGCCCTCCTCCACCTTCCTGTTTCCTCCCACCTTCACCCCAATCTCAACTATCTGGGGTCTCTACCACACCTGCTGTTCCCTCTTCCTGGGTCCCACCTCACCCCTTTTCAAGACTCACTCCAACGCCTCCTCTCCAAAGCTGTGCCCACTGCCATGCCCACCTGCTTCCAGCCGGAGGCAGCCTCGCCCACCAGAGGGAGCTGTCCATCACCTCCTCTCCCCTAGTGGGTTTGGTAACTGCGACTCTGAGCAGGTAGACGCTTCTGAGCTCACAGCCTACCTTTCGAGGATAAGACTTGAGGCCAGGTTGCTATAAATGAGGCCTGGGGACACAGAGCTGGGCAGAGGGTGGGTCTGTTGGGCCCCTGGGCAAATTAAGGAGTGTCTACATGCCTCCATGAACACCTCTGCACACCAGCACACCTGCAGGACTGAACCTTGCGGGTGGCACCCACTCTCCTGCTGGCTTGTGTTCACAGCCACTCTTGGCACTTGTGCCTCCCTCCTGCCTAGCTGCCCACCAGCAGGGGGTTCAGTCAGAGGAGCTCAGAGAAAGTCCTGCTGTCATCAGGAGAGTGGGAAGAGAGGGAGGCACCTGCCCAGATGCACAGAGCGGGGAAGGGGACATGTTGGACACTTTAGGGAGTTTGTAAAGAAGAAAACCCCAAATAAGAAGCACCCCACCCATGTCCACTACTGTAGAGAAACTGAGGCCCTGAGCGGCACTGACTTGGACCACAATAGGAGACGCGAAACACTGGTTAATGGAAGAGGTCTGGGCTGTCCACCTGAGCACCCACCTGGCGCACAGCCATCCTGCGCGGAGAAGGGGTGTCAGGCGTGGTCCGGGCACCGGGACCCCAGCATCGTGGAGATGCTATGAAGATAGTGGACGTCGTCAGCTGCACCCTCACAGGCTCCCTGGTCCCAGATAGCCAGCTAGCTTCGCCTTGTCAGCAGAGCCTCTGCCCACGACTCGGCAGCCACCTCTGGCGTCTCCAGTCCAGTGACTCCAAGTGCCCCACCATCGCCCAGAGGCCCCACCCGACCTTAAAGCTACAGCACCCTAGGGTGGGCGTTTCCCAGAGTGGTGGGAGCAGCAGGGACAGAACTGATGTCCTGAGATAGACTTAGGCTTGGAGACTCACTTCCATGCCATGGGATTCCCAAGAAACTCTTTGCAGCCAGGGGCCCTGAAGCTAGAATTCACCTGGACAGGAGTGGACCTGACACCCAAAGACGGCAAACAGTGTCTCTGAGTCACAGAGCTAGTGGCAGGGAACTCCTTGTCCCCGAGGAGACTCCACCCAGAGCATCTGAACTCTTTCAGCACAATTCGTCAGGCTGGCGAGGCCCTTCGCCCTTATCTCTTTTCTCCTTCACCATGTGTTCGGTCTGTATAAATGTCCCATTTTACAGCAGGAAGTGGAGGCCCAGAGCAGACAGATGCCTGTGCCAGGCTCCAAAGCTCACAGTGACAGTTTGCTGTGCTCTATCTGCCAATAGCTAAGGGCCACCAGCAGCCCCTTGGTGCTGAGGACAGGAGAAATGTGGGTGGGAGGCAGAAGCCATGAGGTTTTCTGCCCTCTCATTTCTTCTGGGCAGGTATCCATCTGGGCATGTCCCCTCACTGGTCAACACAGGCCTCCCCTTCCTGGCTGCCATTCAAAGGTGAGTCACAGAATGGTGAGGTTGAGGTCCGGCTTGTGCCCTGTTTGACCCCCAAGTCTTCAAGCTGGAAACTTAGCCCATTATAGTTCCTGCCCCGGCCACTGGCAGGCTGGAGGAGAGCCATATCCTCTGGAACATGGAGACATGGAGCCTCTGGAACATGGAGACATGGAGCTTCCTCTCCAGGGCAGCCATTGAGGTTTAAAGAGACACCAAGGAGCTGGCCCGTGTATGCTCACATTACACGGTAGATCTGCAGTGACTCTCCTAGCCTGTGCAGAGCACCCTGACCCCAAGGAGCCAACCAGGGAGCGCCACAGGATGCCAGAGCCTGGGTGCCATTGGAATACAGGGATCTGGTCCAGTCTGGCTCCTCCTTCTTCCTCCCCTCAGCTGGACGTGGTGCCCAGGTGTGAAAGTGAGAGCTCAAGGCCTGGGCACACCTACGCTTTCTCGCTGAACAAGCAGCCTCAGGTTTGGGGCACCAGGGCTCCTCAGAGGAGAAAAGTAGTCATTACATGTCACCAGGCAATGTTTGTTTTTACTTGTCAATTGTGTGAAGCCATGGAGGGTTCATGAGAAGTGTCTGGTCCAGGGTTCCCAGCTACTGAGTAAGGACTGGGGCGAGGGGCCGAGGAGAGCCTGGAACCCACATTCTCTGATCTTCCAGACTGTTCCATCTTTGCCACACTGTCCCTTCCTAAGTCACAGCCTCTGCCCTTCCCCAGCTTGGCCCCAAGGTTGACCCTCATGACCCATAGCTTCACAGGGGTACCAACAGCCACCAAATCAGCCTGGCACCTGCTTATAGCCATCAATGTCTCCTCATTGCCCACAGAATAGCCACCCCAGGTGTTCAACATCCATGTCCTGGTGACCAAGACCCTGGCCACCTCTCAGCCTGGTTATTACACTTCCTACCCCACATGTCACCCCCATGTCACCCCCGAGCAAAATCTTCACTGTGTTGGAAGTACAGCATCACATAATGGCCACAGAGGTCCTTCTACTAGCTGACACCCTTCCTGCTCAAGAGCAGGCACTTTTCTTAACGCTCAGTTCACAGGTCACCTTGTCTAGATGTCTTCTCAAAGCAGAGTGCGGTCTGTCTGTCTCCCAGGCTGTCAGAGGACCAGAATCAACTTCAGGAAGGAGTTGATTTATTTTGGTTTACAGTTCCGGTGCCGTTCATCTTGGTGGCAGGCACAGAGGCCAGCTGGTCAACCTGCCTCAGAAGAAGGAAGTAGAAGGCGAACAGGGGTCAGGCTGTAAAACCTCAGAGCCTGTCCTAGGCCTCCTCCACCAAAGCTGCTGGGGACCAAGGGCTCAAACACATGAGCCCATGAGGGACATTTGACATTCAAACCACAACAGATGGCTCCCAAGGGACATTTGACAAAGTCTAGAGACATCTTTGGTGGCCCCAGCTGAGGGAATGGAGGAGTTGCTTTTGGTATGTAGTAACAGCCAGCAGGCACAGGGACACTGCCACGCCCAGAATCCAGGCCTCAGTGAGGTTCTGCAGAGAGATCCTGCGGCTGCCCTGAGCGTAGAGGGAGGAGGGGACCCAAGGCCCAGCTGCCAGGGTGCTCTCTGAGCTAGTGTTTGATACTGGAGTTCTGTCAGCTGTCCTTCAGGAAGAAGCCCCCGGGGAGGGGCAGAGAACAGGTTTGCAATTTGGTTTGGAGGCTCAGAGAAGGAAGTCACAGGATAAATAGGAAGCGTAGAGAGAAGCCGGAGGCAGTGTCATGGGTCCAAAGTCCTCCGTGTTGTTCCATCATCACCAGTGTCTGGGTCCAGGAGCAAGACACCCCGAGGGGCTGCAAAAGTGTGCCCACAGACCAGATCTGGCCAAAGGCTGGTGGTCTGTCTCCTTCCTTCTTTCTCTCCCTCGCTCCTCCCTCTCTTCCTCCCGCCTTCCCTCTTCCCTCCCTCCCTCCCACTCTTTCTCTCTCGTTCTTTCTTTCTCTCTCTCTTTCCCTTTCTTCCTTCCTTCCTTCTTTGTATAGCACAAGGGATCAAACCCAGGGTTTCCTGCATGCTAGGCAAGCACTGTACCCCTGAGCTACACCCCAAGTCCTAGTGGCTTTTTGTGTTCAATTTACAAAGTAAGAATAGCTTTTACATTTTGTTAATAAAAGAAAGAGCAAGGTTTTGTGCTACAATGACCGTTTTTTTTATCAAAAACAAATTTTTATCCATTGTTTTGCCTCAAAATAGTGTGTATTTAAAAGAGCACTTGGAAATTTCTACTCATTGGTTGTAGCGTTCACCCAAAGTAAACAATTACAAAACATCTGAAGATCGTGTGCTTAGCATTAAAAAGATTCTAAATTCGCACATCAACAAGACTGGAGAGTTGATTTCTGGCTAACGATTGTTATAGAAGAATGTTAAGGTGAATTTCAACCTTGTGTCCAATCAGTAAGAGTGTAATTTCATAATTCATGATGGACAATGGTCATATTCAACAACAACCTCACTTAAATTATGCTCACACGAACGCTGTATTTTGAGGCCGCTTTCTTCTCCCTTTTCTTCTCACAAATAATGACTAAGGCACAAACTGCTGATCAGCAATCAAACAAGAGAAGAATCGTAGCTTTCCAAATAGCTGCTAAAATGTTGATGGGAGACAAATTGCTAACTTCTTTTTTTTAAATTTTAATATATATATTTATTGACCATAATGAGTTACATTGTTTAGTGGGCCAACAATGAGTTGTTATCCCCAATTCCTCATTGCCCCCCTCCCCCACCCCCAATCAGCTGGATATCCTCCTCCGTGGGTCATCTGGATCAGTCCTTGTGGCAGGGGATCATGGATAGCCTAGTACTCAGCTTGGTTCTCCTGACCCAAGTGTGTTGTTACTGAGGGGTACCATGCCTCTGATAATCTCCCCCACCACGGCTCTCACAATCTTTCGGGCCCCTCTTCCGCTCAGTTCCCTGTGTTGATTGAATGGCTGTGGCTGTGAGTCCCTTGTTCATCCCGTCATTCTCTGCAGGGCTCCATATGGATCCTCCACGCAAACCGCTAACTTCTGAATCTGGTTTAACTTTACCAAGAGTGCAGGGTTCCCCCGCCTGCCCTATGGCATGGAAAAAGGACACTCAGATCTCTACAATGGGTTTTTTAAAGTCAATACAAAAAAATTCAATACAGAGATTCACTAATTATCAACATTTCTCAACACTGATTTTTCCAATACATAGTTGTGAAACTAATTGGAAAAATTCAATGTCATGCAAATTTAAGTTATTAGAATAATTATAAGAGCCCTGTTCACGTTTATACATGAGGTATAAACACAAGATAAACTTTGTGGACACTGTAAGAAATTGGTTTACTAGATATGAGTATATAACAAAATAAAAATGCATATCTCAATTATTGATTTTTGTTCCCAATAATCTTCTTCATATAGATAAGTAAAACAAAAAACCTGCATTTCAAAAGCCGCAAAAGTAGGGTTTGAATAGTAAATAATTTCTATTACTTTTTTTGTTAGTTTAATGTGGATTGAACCCAGCCCTTCCGAATGCTAGGCACCACAACTCCAGCCCTATATTAGAATTTGTATCAATTAGTGAGTTGATTAATTAACTTGAATCTTTTTTTTTCTTTAAGCAAACATCGTCAGTTTTAATCCCAAACAAATGGGTCTCCTTCGGCTGATCCATGGATAGAGAGGCTGGTCAGGTGGGAAGTATCTGAGGTGGTCCACGAGGTCCAGAGTCGGCCTTCCCCACGATGACCAAAGATGTGAGTGTACTTCGGTTGCAAATCAAACCGAGGTCTCTAGAGACAAACCAGCCATTATTCACTGCTTCTTCCGAGATCAATGGGCAGGGACGAAAGTCTGCTGGCATGATATGAACCCCACCTTTCCCTTCTCAACTGTGAAGCTGCCTCCCAGCCCTACAGGCTTGTTTCCATAATGAGTTTCCAAAGTCTGTCTCCTACAAGGTCATCCAGTTCTTCTTTTGGCTTTTACCTCAATGGCTTTGCCAGGTTGGCCCTCGCGGGCCTAAAAGATGAGCTGGCAATGCCCATCCACAATCCTGGTGTGACGCTGGGTTTCTCCAGCAGGCACCATCCACCTGTAGGGTGAATCTAGCAAAGTAACTTTCACCCCATTTCCATCTGGACAAGTGCTATGAACTTGGATTGAACCCCAGAGTCTGAAACAGACCTGCCCCTGCTCCAAGAGTGAAGGAGACTCTTTATTACCTAAATATATATTTATTAAATCAAAGCAGCTTTATTTCCTCCATGATCTTATTCGGCTCATAAACTTTGTTTTGTTTACAAGAGCATTAAGTAAGGCACACCTCCTACTTCCGCGATTTACAGGAAAGGTCAATGGCTCCTGAGTCTAATCAGGACAGCCAACCAGAGACCTGGACATCAGCACTTACCTTAACTTCAGCACGCTCCTCTGGACTTGGCGCGTGAAAAGAAAACTCAGAGCAGACCATTTTCTTTCTTCAAATGTGAGGTTATTCAAAGAAAGCTTGCTAATGACCACGAGCTTTCACAGGGCACAAAGCATGGACAGCCGCTGTTCTGAACCTGTGCCCAAGAGTGATGACCCTGTGAGACAGACACCGGCTCTGGAGCTCACAGAAACTGGATTGTGGTGGCTGGAATGCTGCAGGCTGTTATAGGATCAGACCTTTCACCCCTGGAGTTGTTCCATATTCAGAGGGTCCGGGAGCCCACGCACAGGTGTCCTGCTCACCTCAGCCTGTCTCCTTGGGCATAAGTCACCGACCCTCGTTGCCTACATGGGCCTTTTTATGAGTTCAAATGTTAATGTCCATAAAGCTTTGTTAGAACATAGCCATGCTCTGTCTCTGCAGATCACCTTCGTCTAAAATGGCAGAATTGAGTAGTTACAACTCAAATGATATAGCACATAAAGGCTAAAATATTTGCTCTCTGTATTTTTACAGTGCTGTCAATCCTGTCATTAATATGCTGTACAATCCTGGGCCAAGGAGCTCCCCTCCATGGGACTCCTCCTTTCCGAAGCCTCTCCAGAGATGAGAGCTGTATTAATTTTCTATTATTGCATATATTTTTGTATATATTTCCTATTGTTGCAATGACCACACAGGTAGCAGTTTAAAATAGCACTTGTTTTTATCACCTTACAACATGTAAATCAGAAATCCAGGTGGGTTCAAACAAGTTCTCTGTTTAGGTCAAAGGTCAGGAAAGCCATCTCAAAATTTGCCCACCATTAACGCTGTGCCAAGGGACACTGAGAATGTTGAGTCGCTTACCTAAAAGCACCACACCGCTGCAGTGCCACCAGGCTGGATGCAGGGCACATGGACAGACAAGACAGTGTGTCACAGAGAACCCAGAAACAAGCTCGTCTTTAAATACCCTTTGATGGGGACACTTCAGACAGTGCTCCAAATGTCTAGTGGACCCTTAAGGTGACATCGGGATTTCAGCATGGCAGGGGTCGGAGAAGTGTCTGTTTAAGGTCATGCCATTCTCATGCTGGCGGTGATGTGTTTTTAAGGTTCCTTATCAGCCAGCCTGTTAGAGATTATCAACAGAATAAAAGTCAACATCCATTGACTACCTACCAGATGCCAGACATTATGTTACCTCCGTTCTATTCTTAACTCATTTAATCCTCACACAGTCCGCTGACAGCTTTATCCAAGCTACTTCACATGGCATAAAACTCACGGATCTCAAGAATATTCACAGATCTCTGTGTTGGACACTATCATCAATTTTAGAACATTTTCATTGTTCTAAAGATAAAAAGAAAGAAAGAAATCCCATGCCGCTTAACCATGGTGGCAGAAAAAGAATTAATTACTGAAAGCTGGAAGAGGGACGAAAGCTGAAATCACTAAGGCTGCTGAAAGAATTAACTGCAAGGAGGCTGAACTCCCTGCTCAGAGGCGAAGAATCTCAGAGAAACTCTTGCTGAAAGAAGTCCTTGAAGATAAGACAGAGAGGATCGTGTAGACTAGGGATGAGTGTTGCAACCCAGCTGCAAGGACACTTGCTAAACATGTCTTGGGAACTATTGTGCTTTGAGGAAGTTATTTTGACTCATGTAACCCACACAGACTGCAAGTGTGTTTTGAAACGTCATGTATGTTGTTTGGAGACTTTTTTGTTTTGTTTAGTTTTTTCGAGGTAGGGTCTCTCTCTAGCCCAGGCTGATCTGGGATTCACTATGTAGTCTCAGGGTGGCTTTGAACTCACGGCGATCTTCCTACCTCTGCCTCCCAAGTGCTGGGATTAAAGGTGTGCGCCACCACGCCCGGCGTTTGGAGACTTTTGAAACTGCACGATTGCCATGTCCTCAGTTTTGAATTTTGCCCTTGTGCCCACTTCTCTGTGCTGATCACAGCTGCTAAATGCCACGTCTGCTTCTGGAAACCATAGCTTTGCTTGCTAGCCACGCCTTATTCCTAAACCTGTAAAACCAAAATACAAACTCAGCTCAGGGCTGGAGCTTTTTGCGAGAGATCTCACTCCAGACCCCAGGTTAATAAACTCCTCTACCTCCCTTCCCACTGGCCTTGGTGTGATCTCTCCTGAGGTAATTCTGCAACACCATCACGCTCTAATTCCTCCATTATCTGCAGCCCTAGGCAACCATTAATCTACTTTCTGCCTCTACAGATTTGCTGATTCTGTGTTCTCATAAATGGAAACATACAGGGCTAGGGGAATGGCTTAGAGGTTGAAGGCATCTGCTTGCAAAGCCTTCCCACTCAGGTTCAATCCCCTCCACTCACATAAAGCCAGAGGAGTCAGGGTTTGGTGACGGCAGCAGACGTGTTGGCTGGAAATAACAGAAGTGAGATTGCAGAGCTGTGTATCATGGTGGCCACATCCTGAGAATGTCTTGATGGAGCCCTGCTATCCCCCAGGGTCCCACCCAGCGGTGTGCAGACTAGTATCACAGCTGAGTGGGAGACACTAGCCACTTTATGGGTGTTTCTGAGAAGGGCTCCAGCAGCTCAAGACGTAAGAGCCAGAATGGAGAAAGGGGACTGCGTGAAGTTACAAGCTTGTGCACAGCCAAGGAAGGAAGCAGTAGAGGAAGGAGACATCTCACAAGCCAGGCAAGGTGGACGGCTCTGTAATCCAGCATTCAGGCGGCCATGGAAGGAGGATCAGGAATTTGAAGCCAACCTTGGCTACATATTAAATTTGAGGCCAACCTAGACTGCGTGAAACCCTGTCTTGAAAA